>CAIGRP010028890.1:0-14509 GCA_903798385.1 Fraxinus cuspidata | reverse complement strand
GATCAAAATTTATTACAAATAAAGTCTTCGAGGGTCTCGAGTTAGATTGAGGCTTTCTAGAACTCTCGGGCCTCCTGCTACCACGTTCTTGCTGGGGCACAACAAGGAGGAAGAGTACATAAGTAGTAATTCCAGAACTTAGTTATACGAAGAAATAAGTAAAACAAAACATATATATCACCTTTGTCCACTCAACACGCAGCCTACGTCCCTTTCTACCAAATTCAATTCTGTCAAGTGCCCTGATTGCATCCTCTGCATCTCTCTCATCCTCCATGTAAACAAAAGCAAAACCTGAAACCCATAAAACATCTCTCTTAATAAATAATTATCTGTTATGTTAATAAAAATCATCTATGTGAAGACTCCTTCAGTGAATAATCGCTGCATTTGCAACAATTTTCAGGCTGCAAGTGAGGAAATCTACCATCACCTGATAGCAAAAAGACCATCTTCACTATCTAAAAACTACTGACCAGTAGAATCAGTGACAGACCTTGGCCAGTGAACTAAGCAAGTCAAGAAACAACTATCGAAAGGTGGATGTCTCATGACATAACAATGAAAAGAGAATGCCTTCTCCATTAATTCTGCTCCCTCAGCTTCGAGGTCTGAAAGTGTAACGTGGAAAAATGAAGGCTGGGCAAAGGTCATGACAAATGAAGGCAATAATGACTTGGGAAAATGTGAGATGGTGATGCCATGGATGATTGAGGCTCTTCTAGGAAAAATAAGAGGACACGTGTCACAGCCAGGAAATGAAATGCAGAAGAACCGTCCATCAGCCATGAATTGCATGGACATTGCATTGTAACCCTGCGCCAAAGAATTAATTGAGTATGGGGGTCACACACTTCAAAAAGATATATATATTTTTTTAAACATATCCTGACACCCCCACTAAACTCAACAAGGAAAGACTGCTATCTGGAGCATGTTTCGGCAGTATTCTTTGCTGAAAGAAGCTCGGTCTTGTGCTGGACTCTCCATTAGCTTGACAGCACTGGTTTCTGAATATTCGGCAGTTTACTTTTCAAGAAATAGATTGTGTATTCACCAGTTGAACACCTTTCCGATCTGCTTGATGTTGTGTTACGAAGACCAGCGACTCGAGCAATACTCCAGCCACAAAACAAATATCATGCATGTGTATAGACTTGCGTTGGACATCGATGGTGGTGTAGGTTGTCAATTCTAAATTAACACGTTGCTAGTACAAATTGTAATTCTAAATTATTGTTTCAGTAGCATGGAGTTGACAGCCGTGTGGAGTCCTTGAAGAAGCACGAAAAACTACGAATCTCTTAGCTGTCTCATCTGACAATGGATATTTGCCTAATTGAGTTAACATAAAGAACTCTATATGTTTTCATGTGTGTCACTTGTTAAGTGGAAATAATTGTTAACAACTTAGTTTTTTGGTATCTACAGCGGTCAAAAATTATGTTCAAAAGCGTTAGCTATCTGACGGCTTAGAAATGTCCTGCTCCTAAAAGAACATAGTCCAGGCAAAACAGACTTACCAGCCTTCATATCAACGCGATCAACTTTTCCATATCTCCTGAACAGTCTCTCAAGATCAGATTGCCGAGCATCATACTCAAAGTTTCCACAGAAAATAGGCCTCATTTCAACTTAACACAGATCTTCAAAAACCTGTAACAGAGAGAAATTGAACATTCACTTTTTGTAAGCAACCACACCAAGTTTTAAAAAATGCACTGTTTGACAATTTCTGGTCAATTGGCTTTTTCTCCAGAGCAATATATCGGGACACTTTCTCTACTTGACAATACACTGAAATACTACAATTTTGAAGATTTCAAATTAAGAACTCAAATATATTGATATGAAAGAGATCTCCAAAAACTGCATATTTAAAATGAAACTGTAAAATAAGTAGTCATGCACCGAGTGGTGTTCTATAGTTCACAAATGGTGTTTGGCTAAAACTTAAAAGCAAAAGCCCCAGAAAGATGAGAGATATTTTTCAAATTTACATATTACCATCTACTATAACTTCTTTTCATTATTTGACCATCTAAGAGAAAATGCAGTTCCATTTTCCTTTTCTAGGTAGGCAAAAAAATGCAACCAAATAAGGGGAATCAGTAATCCCCAATTTTAACTTTATAATACCCCAAAAAAATTGTTCAGATTTCAGGTTTCCACAGTTCAAGCAATCTAGTTAATAGGGCCAGAAAGACCATCAAGAAATTAAAAGGAAAAAAATCAATCCCAAAGTTACGACTCAAACCAAGAATTAACATGTAACTTATATCCACAATAAAATCTAGAATCATCAAGAACTAAACTTCAGCTGACGCTAACATAACTGTATACATCACAAATAATTCAAAAGAAATACATAAAGAGAATCAGATTTATCTCTAAACAGTCTAATAGAGAAATAAAAACCAAGCTTCACGTTATAGATCCGAATGAAATGGAAATTACAGATGTACGAACAACAGAAAGATGAAATCTTGATGTTTACCTTCGAAAAATTTGAAACCCTGGACAGAGAAAGCTCGATGAGTGAGAAAATATCTTCTAAAATGGATTAAAATATTTAAGAGCTCGTCAGCTGATATTGGGAAATTCGCACCTACGGTCCCCAAACTTTACATTTTCTCGTCTTGGGTTTCCAAAATAGATTTTGAGGAAAAATGTATTATGAAATAGTGATTTTTTAGAAAATGTGTAGTTGAAAAATAAGAAAAAATCTGAATTTTCGTGTAATATTAATTTATTAAAAAATATATAGTTAAAAATAAAAAATATATTTTTTTCTTTTTCTAAAATAGAACCCAAACAGGAGCTAAATGAGTTCCCCACTTGAAGAAGTAAAATTATATAGGAGAAAGGCATCTTTTTTTTTAGCAAAAAAATAAAAAAATGATCCCTTTCTTGATAGTAGGTTTAGGGCCATTATTCTTCTGACTGTTGTTCTTATGGTTACCTTTGTTATTTTTATGATAGTTGTGATTGGAAGATCTTTTCAGATATGCCTCATTTACTCGTTTTTTATTATTACTCGATGAAGATGAGTTCATTAGTATTACTGATTTCACACTACCACTTGATAGAGATGAGTTCGTTAGTATCCAACTGTTCCTATGAGAATTATATGATGTCTTTGATTGGTTAAAGGCAAGGAATTAAGAATATAACGAACAAGAGAAGATTCAAAAATTGGGACCTCGAGTCGACAATTTTCGCGTACTCTATAATACCACCCACACCATCATATGTCACCCATGTTGATCTATCTATAAGTTCTCCAACATCTGTTTTTAAAGTCGATTAGTACTTCTCAGTTATATTGTACGAAAAAAAATTGTCTTGGTACGACACCAATGAGATTACAAGAAATTGATCTTTTCATTATCATTAAGCATAAACCAACATTTCTCACTTTTCATGTTTCACTTTGTCATTAGTAGAGCTTGCTTAAGTTGGATTAGAATTCCTCTCATAAAGCTATGTCAAGATCTATCAAACCGAATAGAATCTCAATATTATTTCCGTCTCTTAAAGTTTGGCCCAATCAAAGTCTCAATGGTCGTAGTTTGATTACCGACACTAAAGGTGCAAGATACAATTAAATATATGGAATTAAAAATAAGAGCAAAAGATAAATATGAATAGCATTATTCTCCCAGGAACTCAAGGTGTACATTATAAACTCACTTTTGGACAGAAAATATACAACTCAAATTCTAAAACAAGCAAATCAGTCAAGAACGTGTAACTTAGAAACAAAGTCCCAAAGTCACAATTTGTTTTCACAATTACTTCATTCTCTCTAAATTAATTTTCTTTCGTGTATTAAATGTTCGTGTCTCTCACCTTATAGCGTTGTTACGTCTAATTCCACACAACATATAATGATAAGCTATTTCTTGAAAATATATTACAATTATACTAAGATAAATTATTTGATCGAAAAACAAATGCAAGATATCACAGAATGTTTTTCGTTGGACTTAACTTTCACTACGACAATGTCAATGTGGGCATTCCATGACACGAGAAAGAGCAAAGATTAGAGTAAAAATATCATAAGAAATTGCTACAACAATTATTTAATCAGCATGGTGTTCTACAGAATTATATATAAGATCAATATCCACTTAATACAACTTTAATTAAAATGTTTAGTAAGTCTACCTCAATTTTAAAACTAGTTATTCAGTATAACAATCATAAAGAAATTTGAGACTGCTCAATTCAGTTTAAATATTTCTTCATGATCATCCTCTCCAAAAGGGCCAAAGGCAAGCAAAGATTCCAGATATTCCACGTCATCACGCTGTAAAAACAATTAATATCAAAATATTTATGAATTTAATTTCTAGAACATGATTTTCAAGATAATTAATTATAAAGAAATGATGAAGCAATTAATTAAACAAAGACATACCTCATCAGAAGATAGAAAGGTGTTACTGGGCTCAGTAGATGTGCCACATTGCTGAGAAATCAAATTACTTCCCCCACTTTGATGCTACACCCAACAAAACATTATCGAAAACAAATTCGTTACCAAATGTATGCATCGCAAAATTAAATAGTTCTCTGTCGAGCCATTCTACTTAAAAGCTTGAAGCGTTGAAAGTAATAAATCTATATATAATTACATTTATATTTAGAACACGTCCCCTACATGGTAGTGGAGCACGTGAGACTTGTCATACACGAGTGATAGTGAGAATTTAAACATAATATCTAGTAGAGCAGTAATCAATTTATTTACTTTTACGTAAGTTCTCAACTATAATTTGAACTTGCATTAAACATACCAAAATTATTATTTGTTGACTCATTTGACATAATTTTTGTTTTTGCTTTAACTTTCTATAGAAGAGGTTTCAAAGAAAGCTATCTTAATCCTTTAAAAACTCTTCGGAGCGTTTTCATAAAATTAGACAAACAAGTC
Organism: Fraxinus cuspidata; assembly: GCA_903798385.1. Classification (NCBI taxonomy): domain Eukaryota; kingdom Viridiplantae; phylum Streptophyta; class Magnoliopsida; order Lamiales; family Oleaceae; genus Fraxinus; species Fraxinus cuspidata. The sequence goes on along the minus strand of CAIGRP010028890.1, from coordinate 9,567 downwards.
CAAAAGCAACTTTTGGATCTCAAAAGCCTTGCCAAACGGCCATGGAGAAAATTAAACATCATATAGAAACTTGCCTGGCTGGGAGTTTGCTCGAAACTTGGGACTGGGGGAGAGCCTTGCCACTGATTTATACCACCAGAGATGTTGAAGTTCACAACATTTCCACCTCCATTTTGCTGCACATCAAAAAAATGATTTAGGATACGTCACATGTAATGTGAAAATATCATTTTTAAACTATCTCATCTAAAAATTTAAATTATTCGAGAAGGAATTCATTTATATTTTATGTTCAATGCACCCATCAAGAGGATTTTCAAGATAATCATTTATGAAGAAATGATAGGTGAAGCAATTAATTAAAGAAAGACATACCTCGTTCGGAGATAGAAAGGTGTTACTGGGTTCAGTAGATGTGCCACTTTGTTGAGAATCAATCAAATGAGTTCCACAACATTGGTTCTATACCCACAAAAAAAAAGGGAAAGAACTACATTATAGCAATGAAAGATCTTTCAATCCGAATAAAAAGTGAAGTTTTTAGATCAATAAATGGTTTTCATGCACCACACTTATGCATCACGAATTAATTAGTTCTAAGTTGAACCATAAAAGCTTAAAGTGTTAAGAGGGATAAACCTAACTAGTTATTAACACGTGCCACTACACGTGAGAGATGTTATAAACGAGTGATTGCGAGAATTTGAAATATGATCATTGCCACCTCTATAAGGTAGCGAACATAGAGAGATTTTGAACATATGATCTAGCAGATATGTAATTAACTTATGTAGTTCTACTTCTGCAAAAAATTTCAATTTTGAACTTCCGTAATACCTAGCAAAATTAATATTTGAAGAATCTAGAAAATTAAATACTAGATAGAAACTTGCCTGGCTGGGAGTCTGATCGAACCTTGGGACTGGGGGAGAGGCTTGCCACTGATACATACCACCAGAGAAGTTGGAGTTCATCACATTTTCACCTCCATTTTGCTGCACATCGAAGGTCTTAATTAATTTAGGCAACAGAAAATGATTCGGGACTTATCAAATGTATCGCCAAAATGTCATATGGTCTCCTCTAAAAGTTTAAACTATTCGTGTGGGAACTCATTTATATTTTATGATCAATGCTCCTCTCTCCGATTCACTTTTTCATCTAAAAGACAAAGACGGGTAGCAATTTATGTAAAGTAGCTTATGAGAAATGAAGATTAATTAATTGGGTACCTTTGGCTGAGAAGATTGAATGATCACTTGATTTGATGCAGTACCTTCGTCCAATGATTGTTGAGTAGACAATATATCCATGTCTTGCAGATCATACATTTGAAAGAATACAGAATAATTTTCACCATTCTCAACACTATCTAGCATGGGTGGATCTGAAGGAAGAAAAGGAGAAGAAGTGTCTTGAATTTCATCAAATACGGATGACCAGCTGATATCTTCTTCCAACAGACCAGAATTGCCACTGTTTTTACAGTGGGATTTCCCTGTAAAGTTGGTAAATTTATCCAACAAATCTGAACCCTGACCATGTTCCTTGTGGGCTGCAGATTCAGCAATCAGTCTAATATCAGATATTCTGTAACCTACATAATTGCTCACGGGGCTTAAATTTGTTGATGTAGAAGAAATATTTGAAGTCCCAATGTGTTGGTAGGCTGAAATTTCTTTATTCCTCAGACCCCCCACGCCAAGTGTAGAATCACCAAAACTAGACATGCCATTGGTGAGATCTTGTGGTGCTGCAGTTTGGTGACTCAAAAGACTCCCTTTCAAAGAATGGTTCGCCTGATAATTACTTTCCCCAATTTGTTTTGACATCAAAAGGCTTCGTCCATTGAAATGTGTTGGCGATTGGGTTGTGAGGTAACTAGACGAAGTTTCTTGTCTAGGAAAGGATGCATTAATACTTGGAACATGTTCCCCAAAACTCCGCTGGAACGATTGTCTTGGATTTTGGCTTCGGCTGAATTTGCTGGTCGTTGGTACTGAACGGTTTCGTGATGATAATTGTGATCCAAGAGAAGTCTTGCTAACCAAATTCTGATCAGCAGAACCCTGAATTTTGTAGCTTGCATCAGAAACTCGTTTTAAGAAGATCCTATATTTCTGCATTTTTAGAAATAAAGAATGAAATTACAATCAAGCAACAACGCGAAAATAAAGAATAAAATAAGGCATATGATCCAAAAATGGCAAATTATCCTTTTCTGGAAAATTATATTCATTACAATGGACAGGGATTTTCGATCATTCTGCTACATTTATTAACCTTTTTTTCTTTTATGCATAGGCTTATTAAGAAAAGGCATAAATGAAATAAATAGGTAATTGTCTGAGAATTATAGAGTATCATGTAACGTGAAAATGTGTACCTGGAGATGACTTGCCACATTTTCCCTAGTTAGTTCCGGAACATTCATGACCTCAAGAATTCTTTTCGGAACAGCTCCTGCATAAATTAACAATATATAAATCAAGAAAGAGCCCACAATCATATATGTGTAGGATTAAACCCACGGTGTACATCCCCCTCACAATAGGAGGGGCGGCCCATCCTGCCCCCCTCCTATTGTGAGTGGGCTGTCAAAAAATGTACACCAAGTTTGATATACTCGAGCGACTAGTTATAAATAAATAAATCTTCATTCTTGAGATCAAAGTTAAAACGAACGATTCCCCTGCTATATTTATACACGTGTGAATACACAAGCGCGTGATTATAAACATCTAAAATCCGCATTCTCGAGATCAAATTTAAAATGAACCATATATATATAGACGTGCGCACACACACAAGCGCGTAGTTATAAACAACAAAAATCCGCGTTCTTGAGATCAAATTTAAAATGAACGATTCCCGCGCTCTATATATGTTTATTAGTACATTAATTAAGAAAAAATCGAGGGAAATTTAAGCTTACTCTCAAGGCCAATGCTTCGAAGGGCTTCCAAGAAACGGTTGTGGAGTGAAATTGTCCAATTAACCTTGACCTTCTTCGATTTAGCCCCTGAATTTCCCTCTCCCTTTTCGTTTTCTCCTTTTATTGAGGATTTTTTCCTGGAATATTCCTGCTTAGTATGCATATCTTCATTGACAGACGATCCAGAAACTGCGATTACATCCGAACTTTTATAGGTTTCCTCAATTACGACTTGATTTTGATTTTTCTTATGAGCAAATCGCCACAAATCTCTTAAGTTATCAGAACGTATTGGCTTCATTAGGAAAAATGCAGCCCCATTCTCCATTCCTTTCAATTCAATACCTACTTTGTCATCAGCAGAAATTACTGCATAATTAGACAAAACACGTTAGTAAAACAACTTAAAAAATTCTTCAAAGGGATTCATGAAAAACACAAAAGAAATTGTATTTAAAAGGAGATTAAGTTCTACCCAAATTATGTTTTGAAGGTGGCCTCATTCTAAGAAGTAATCTTTTCGTTGAAACTCAGAAAAATAGAGTGACTTTATAAAATGAAGTTCTAATAAGATTAGGGTTTTTGATGGAAGCAAAACTCACGGCCTACAGGCAACTTGAATTCTTGTGCAATGGCTTGTTGTAGTTCAAACCCATTCATATCTGGCATATGAACATCTGTCACAACAAGATGGAATGCACCTACATTGATTCGGAGAGTGCATAAGGCATCAACTGGGTGCTTGACTGTGACAACTGGAATTGATGCAAAAGAATCGAACCATTAATTAGTTCTAGTTAGAAATAATTAATTCCATTGACAGAAGGATATTAAATCATGAAAGTGTGTAATGAAGAAATCGTATGTACATAATCTAAATTGATTATATGAGTAAAATATTTTCATCTCAAGTTACAGTGATTAAATACTGGGTTTATCAAGTTGGCATGTTGGTTTGCTTTTATTAAAATAGAAAGGGGGTGAAAAAGAATAGGTCAGTTTTTCTTTTCTTTTCTTTTCTTTTCCTTTTTATTAAATAAAAAATAGCTAGGTTTTAATTAGATCTACGTATCTAATGCAAACACACAGCGGACCATAGGAGCATATTTGGTACAATGGACCCGATTTATCTATCTCTTTCTTCTTTCAAAATGCGTTCCAATCAATGTGCTAAAAGTGTCATAGGAACAAGACATAAAAGAACAGACTCCATTTGGATGATCTGTTCTTGTCAATGGAGACTTTTAATGAATCTTTTTGTTATGGTATGGTAATAAAGAGAGAGAAAACCAAAAAAAGGATAGATAATTGTCTCTCGAGAACAAACAAGAAAACATGCATGCAAAATCTTGAACAACAAATGTTAGTGGAAACCTTAAATTGAGGAAAGGATAATTAAGTTCAATATTGTGTATACCTTCATAGTTCCACTTCCTGAGTATAGCAGAAATTACAGAAAGACATGTCGTATCATCATCTACAACCAAAATGCTGATGACTTCCTCAGATTTGTTCATGTTTCTTAAAATGATTGTCTCGCTCTCAATACTTAAATTCTGTCAACAACAGTTAACAAAATGCATAGTAATTTATATAAGAAAGAGAGGAAGAGAGAGAGATTATAGAGGGTGATTAATTTTTGTCAACTGTGTGGATGTGGAGAAGATGATGCAAGAGTCTGAAAGGGAAAAAAAAAGGCAATTCTTCATGGGGATTTCATCTTCTTTTGCTTTCCCACCCTAACATAACCAGAACAGAAAACAATTTTCAAATTGAATTTGGATTTGGATTTACAGCGGGTTTTGTTTTACAAATAATTTAAGGCGAAAATCTGAGACTGGGATTAACATTTAAAGCAAAATGCCTCATTATAAAAGATCTAAATTTAGTTTGAGAAACTTCTATGAAAATATCTTGAATTTTAATTTTATTCCTATTTTGAGGATTTATTTCCACATTTGAAAGTGATACAAGTCATATTAGAATGTACTTAATTTGAAATATCATGGCTTTTACATGGAATTTCGTACAATCAACTAAAATGTAATTTTATACTACAATGTATTATTATTTATATTTTTGAGTTAATATATTGCTCCCTAAGACACGATGTTAATTGTTTACTACTTAACATTTATGAAATAAAGAAAAACAAATTGGTGTGACTTAATAATATGCTAAGACATTATTTTAATTATTTACACAAACGAAATGACTGTTGGTCAAATAAATGAAGCGTGTATTAACGTCGGAAATAACTGAAATAACGACAAACCGTAAAAATTTTAATATGCATGCAATGCATCCTTAATTAGTTGAAGTGTTACTTTATACTTTTCCGTTGTATGGAAAGAAATTTTTTAAATAGCTTTATAAGTGCTTCACCGAGTTATCGTGTTTGTAATTATTTTACATGCGAAAGAGGTTGCATATAACTTTATTTTCTTCATTTGATTTTGATGAGTACTTGGTGTTTGTACGTGTTAATAAGTACATCTTTTGTTTTCTAGTATGCAATAGTATTGAATAATATTAAGATTTAGAAAATATGAATTTATAATTATTAATGAAATTATTGCATATATGTAACATCACAAATATTTGTCACATATTGAATTCTTCAACTTTTTCAACACATGGCATAGTTGGTATTTTTTTAAACCCATCAATACTTTTTTCTTTCTTTCTTTCTATTACCTACGCTATTAACCTCAATAATTAAAGATTTTCCATTGTTAAATTTGCTAAATGATTTAATGGGCGAAGCAGGAAATGTTGAGAATGAATTAATACTCTTCACATTATTATTTATGTCCCTTTTTATCTGGAGTCATTCCACACTAAACTTCCATCCACATTTATCATTTATTGCATGTGTTTATGTATATGAGTTTCTCCTCTACCAAAAAATAAAATTTTCCCCGATCATTTTTTTTTTAATTACTTTGATGACAATCGTTCTAATTATATAAACATTTTAATTACAAAAACATCATTTTTTTCTCTGCTACTCAACTCTGTAAATTGTCATTTTTAAACAGTAATTTTTATTTTAGCCCCTGTTTGGTACACATTAAAATTTTCATTCTCATTATTCTACTCATTTACAACCACACATTCTTCAATAAACTAATATTTTCCTTCACATCAATAATTTTTTCTTCTTTTTCAACCATAAATTCTCCATCAATCTACTATTCCAGAATACATTCTTCCAAAATAATGTAGGTCAAACACACGTTTAATATGAGACAATATATAATTAGTAGTTATAATATGTTTGGCAAACTTGAAATTTTAATTTAAATTGGTTAAGTATACTTTTTTATCCATAAATTTTGTAAGACAAAACAATTTATTACTTACTTAATATTCACACGTTTGTAAAATTCACAATTTATAAGTGCTATCAAATAAGCACTTAATATAAGTTTCTCCCATGCTTAATGGCAAACACTAGATGAAAAAATTCAGTACTAGCAGGTTAGAACATAACATGAGATAAGACTCATCTCAAGATGACACTAATAAATATCTAACATACCGGAAAGTCAAAAGAAAATCTCATGTTTGAGACATGTTACTTTTTTACTTTTAAGCAAATCACCCTTATCCCTAGACCACCTAAAATTATAATCCCATCATGACACTTTAATAGGTTAAATAATTAAATAAAATTAACAAAGAAAAAAAGTAATATTATTTGCGGTCATTTTTAATACTATCGAGTTTAACTTTCAAAAAATGTTTCTTAGTATAAAGAGGGAACGTGTCACCTTACCTTGAATTGCATTAAAAGTTGTGACAATTCAATTATTGAGATATCACGATTAAAGACGACTTCTAATGACCAGCTAAAATAATATTAAGTTTTTCTTTGATGATTACAAAACAATTATCTAAAAGAAATTATTGAAAAATTTTTAACCACCAGAACCAATTTTATAAGTCATTATGCGGCCATATTAGAAAATATGTCATACTTCAAATTGATGGAAACTACCTAGCTTGAAAAATGAAACCTAAGTTCGTGGGGGCATGTAGATAACAATTTAAATAAATAAAAATTACAAAATTGTACACTCGATATAGAGTATATTTACACTTTACATATCATGTATATTTATACTTTACATACTATGTTTTCTAAATTTACTATTTACATATTATATTTTACTAGATGATAAAAAAAATTACTAAAATTTTACAAATTTTCCATTAAAATAGTTAAATATATCGAACTACCCAAAATCAAAAATGACAAATCAAATAATTTGCATTACATTATGTAATACTCTACATACCAAATTTTTAATTGTTCTTTTATTCCTCACAAGTTCAATTACTATTTTCTTTCATCTAATTTTTTTTTTTCTTTATCATTCAGATATCCATTCATAAATTAACAGTTAGTCGAGTATTTTCTCTACATCATTTTTATAATATCTTCTAGTTTCATTTTTATACAAAAAAATATATTTTATTAATTATATTTATATATTCTTCTCTCTCTTCTATGAATTCCTCAAAAAAGAAAGAAATCGTTTGCAGTAGTTACAAATAAAATTGCTCATGTATTCTTGAAAAAAAAAAGTTAAAAATTAAGAATTTTTATTTGTTTACAATGTTGGAACTTGGAAGAGTAAAATGAACAATTTTCTATAATTTTCAATATGTTATAATTTTTAATATCTAGTGATTTTATATTAGAGTTTAGAAAAAGCAAGATAATAAATATTATAAATCCCGTACAAAAAAAGTCATCTATTAATAAAAAAAACACTTAAATGAAAAATCAATAACTATAAAATGGCATGCAAAATGCTACATAAGGTAATAAAGGTTGTGATTTTAAATTAAATTGAGGGTTTTTTTATATTTAGCTATTTATAATGATATATTTGTAAAATTTTCAGCAAATAATGCTTTAGTAATCAGTATATAAAATATAATATGTAAAATATAAATTTACAAAACACAGTATAAAAAGCTAAAAACCCTATATGTTATGCCCCGAGTTTCTCGTTGGGACTTATTTACAAAGTTTGAGAACTTGAGGACTGGATTGTAATCAGTTCAATTCTAGGGAACAAAATAGAAATTTTGAAAAATAAGATTTAATTGAATGAATTTTGAAATTAAGGTTTATTGATAATATTAGTTAGTTGAGGACAGAAATGAAACCAAGGAATTAGTTGCAATATTTGATTTGAAAAATTTAGGGACTGGATTGTAATTTAGGAAATTTGCTTCTTCTTCTTCTTCTTCTTCTTCTTCTTCTTCTGCTATTTACACAATTGAAGTATATTTTTAAGGTGACTATGAGTTATTATTTGAGGTTGAGAAGCATTTTTGCAAGTTTAGCACATTGAGGACTAATTAGCAACTTTAGTAAACTTGAGAGACTAAAGTGAGTAGTGAAATAATATATTTTGAGGTTGGAATTATGCATACAATGCGTTTGGTTTAGTTTGAATATTTTCATTCATAACATATAAACCTAATGGGCTTAAGCCCACAACAATAGAAAAATGAGAAAATTTCATACGAGTTAACTATGATTCATTTCAAAATTAAAAAATTTAAAATTTCAAAAAATTAGATATTAATAAATTTGATTTATGAAACAATTAATTAAATATACATTTTATTAATTAAATATATTGATGTCACAATCTTATACAATTTAGTCACAAATTATTTTTTGATCATATATAAAAAATTCTATAAGTCAAATTATTTATCGATTTAAGTCTGCTGCTTCAACCCTCGCCCTTACCCCGTTTAATACCGGTTTAATTTTTAATTTTTAGCTTTTGATAATTCATTTTATTACCCACATTCATTAAAATGATATAATAATATATTTATTAATTTTTAAATTTATTTATTTATTTTTAAAAGTTATATTATTCAAATATATTTGATAAACTAAGATTTTTATTGTTTGTCATATTCCTTAAATAATCTTATTATCTATCTTCTATTAAAACTAATGAAAACGGGGAAATTCCTATTGAATTCTTAAAAAAAAAAAAAATTAAATAGGACTGGGCGAGACCCATGTTACCTTTACCCACCCCGTCCCCAACCCGAATATCCAATTAAGCGGGTAATTCTCGTCTCATTCGGGGCGAGATCTCTCGAATATCAGATTTGACAAGTTTTTTTTTTTTTTGTCATCCCTAAATATAGCAAATACTAATATGAATAAAAATACATCTACGTAACACATATTATCCACAACCAGACGCCAGGAATTTATAAACTATGAAAATTTTATATGGATCCAATGTATGGAGACTAAACCATAGTCTCCTGCTATATATTCATTTATGAAGTAAACAGGTGTGCTTATGATACCGTTTATAAAGTATCAATCATAAAAAAGATTCACATGAAACATAAGTAATCCTTTTACCATGAAAACAGTAGGTTCCCACTAAATAGTGGAGTATATCACTCTAATTACTACTACTATAAAAGAAAGAATCATCTGATCACTATTCATTTATGTCACACGAGTTTTCACATTAACCCAATTTCATTGTGGTTTTGCTACAGTATAATAATAATTGCTAAATATATATTCGTTGACTAATTGATATTTTATAAATATGTTTCTTTTATAT
>CAIGRP010028863.1:0-20830 GCA_903798385.1 Fraxinus cuspidata | reverse complement strand
GGTATGGTTTGGCTAGTTTATATAGGCGATGTGCAAGGGATTTTAGCACACTTGCCCCACCACTCAATGCAGTTGTTAAAAAGAGTGTAGGTTTTATATGGGGCGATGAACAAGAGCATGCATTCAACAATATTAAGGATAGGTTGTGTGAAGCACGGATTTAAGCACTACCTAATTTAGACAAAACTTTCGAGATTGAGAGTTATGCATCGGGTATAGGCATTGGAGCAGTTTTGATACAGTATAGGAGGTTGATAGCTTTTTTTAAAGAAAAGCTAAGTGGAGCAGCGCTCAACTATCCTACATATGACAAAGAGCTTTATTCACTTGTTCGAGCTTTGGAGACATGACAGGATTACCTATGACCGAAGGACTTCGTGATTCACAAGGATAATGAGTCACTGAAGTATTTGCGGAGTCAATGTAAGCTGAAAAAAAGGCATGCTAGATGGATGAAATTTATTGAGATATTTAATTATGTCATCCAATACAAACAAGGTAAGGAAAATGTGGTGGCAGATGCATTGTCCTGAAGATATGTGTTTCTTACTTCTTTATGTGCGAAGTTGCTTGGTTTTGAGTACATTAAGGACATGTATGTGAATGATTTAGATTTTTCCAGCATATATGAATCATATAATAAGGGTACGGTAGACAAATTCTTTAAGCATGAGGAATATTTGTTTCGGAAAAATAAACTATGTGTTCCTAATTGTTCCATGCGTGAATTGTAGTTAGAAAAGCACACGGTGGGGACCAATGGAATTTTCTTGCTTCTAAGTTGCTTTACCTCTCGTTGAAGAGTCCCTACCAGTTTTTCTTCATACGTCAAATCTGGTTTTCTTCTCCATTGTTTTGTTCTTCAATATATGAGAAGGATTTCCAATGTATTTTCTTAGTATGGATACGTGAAACACATTGTGCACTTGAGAAATTAATATAGGAAGGTCAAGTTTGTAGGCAACATTTCCAGTCCTTTCGATGATAGAAAATTGACCAACGTATCTCGAGCTCAATTTTCCTTTCTTTCTAAATCGCATAACTCCTTTCATTAGCGCTACCTTTAGAAATACTTGGTCTCCGATTATGAATTCTAGCATTCTTCTTCTTTGATCTACATAACTTTTTTGTCGATCTTGAGCAGTTAACATTCGTTGATGTATTTGTGTCACAACTTTAGCCATTTCACGAACCATATCTGGTTCCATATTTAGACGCAGAAGGGCTTCACGATGAGAGACAATGATATTTAAGCTCCAGAGGGTAAAACAAAAGATGATCACACTATCAATGATCACCAACGAGGAACACAACTAATAGTCAAAGATATCACTAGAATATGTGGAAGGATAGAAAACAAAAGAGTATTGTAAATTATAAGATCTTCTATGTATATAATTTATCTACCAAGTGCATGATGAAAAATGGAAATACAAGTGTTTGTAAGAGTATGTGTCGATATTTTTTCTTGATTCCATATTTGAGAGTTCAAGACATGAGAAGATGATAATTCTAACTCTAATTTTTCGAACCACCTCTAAATTACAAATATGATCTATTTATACTGCCATGGCCGATGTGGTGTCGGTTCGATCAGAATCATGTGGCCTTATCTTCTTTGTTGAGACCTCACATTATTGTCTATTCATACAATTAATACCTTGATAAAAGGGTTAGCCACCCTATACAATAGGCTGACACCCTAACATCTTCTATTACAAATGTTACATCAATCACTTTCAAAAAATAGTCAAATATTTTGCAAGAGACGACGTTGGCTTATGAGCTTCGGATGAACTGAGAGCCTCGAAGCTAGTCTTCTGAGTAGGGGGCTTCAACTCCTTTCTTCGTTTCTTTAGGCAGTGTCTCAACCCAAGTGTGGTGCTTTGCTAATTGAGGCAGTACTTTAGTATCTGCATAATTTCTTTGAATCTTGACTACCTAGGTCTTTGTTGATTTTTCTGTTGACTTTCTGTCCATGTGGACTTAAAGCGCTTATGGCGAGGCATAACAATAGTCCCCCAAGTCTAGGCATGTTTATTTATGTAATGCATGGACTTTGGAAGTGGATAAAATTCCATTAGTGGGTGATTTGCATTATGCCGTAATTTCTAATGTACATGACTTGTACAGACATCCTAATAGTATAATCTTGAATTCGTGTACTTGAGGACATATCACTTGCTAGAATAGTTTTGAAGAAGGGTTAGCAGAGTAGAGGAATTCAGAAGTTATCTCGCCTGAAGTGCTCTTGCAAGGCTAAAGCCTCGTCCGAACTGGACGAAGAGGGTTGTCTTTGACCCTTCTAGCCTCAGTTTTGATAATTATAAGGAGCTTGACTTTAGCATGATTGGGAACACGAGGCATCCTTAGTTATTACGCCCAAATGATTTGCTGTCGTGGTATGTTTTCAAGAAAAGATAGCTGAAGTGGTTTAATTTCCTATGCACGCAACCGTCACCATTTTTAATGTACAATGTTGGCTGTCTCCCATGTGTTTTGTGAACTTTAGGCGCATGAGGGCGTGTAGAGCAGACTCTCTGATCTGAGCCACAGAAGACGAAAATATAAACATGATGAGTGGCTCAGATTTAATCTTCAAATGAACAGTCAAATGACTCGGATCGACATCCAACGACTGGGATTAATTGGCATTGCCTATAAAAGGCAAACATTTGTAGAAAAACCACTTTCACTTTTTACTAATTCAGTATTAGCATCCTTTGAAACCTCAAGTTTTCTCAAGAATTTTCTGTTTCTCTTCCTATTTTTTGACTTATTTTCTCCCCTTTCCTTACTTTCTTTGGTATCTTTACAACCGTTTTGGTGTTTCATCATTCAACATCCCCTTCAACTCGTAAGTGTTTGTTCCTTTATCTTTTCTTTTAAAAGATTTTAATCAATAGTATCCTCTACTTCTGCTGGGGATGATGTGAACTTGAGTAAACTAGCTGGTGAGGTGGGAGTACAAATTACCAACACCACCGACCTGATTAGGTCCGTTCAGGCTAGACCTCTCTGGGTGAAGACACATCCCTTTACGTTTTATAATCAATTTTCCAGTCTCGTATTTTAGGCAAAGGGGATTCTAGGAGGTGGTACTCCTTGTGTCCATGGGGGTCACACTTTCCCTTTGTTTTGGACCTACCTTCCTCCATCAAAGGATGGAAGGAGACGTGGTTCTGGGTCTGGGAGAGGTGGCAGGAGTGTAAGGGAGATACCGTTCCCCACATCAAAGTCCCAACTTCTTACTCTGAAGCCAGTGAGTGTCGTTTTTGTCTTTTCTTTTCTTTGACTGACTGGATTTGATACTTATCATTTCTTTGTTGTCTTGCAAGGTCGGTTGAACGTTTCAACCTTACTAAGAGTGACTATGACACTCTTGTTGGTATATACCACCGATCCACCTTCTCATATGACTTCGACCGTCTGATCGTTTCCAAGAGATTTTTTTAGGAGTTCTGCTTAATGGCTAGGAGGGATATAATCTTGTTCCTTTGTTTTTTATCTTTTTTTTTTACCTCATTGTCTTTTATTTACTTGTATCTGATTTTGCATTTTACTTTGTAGAAAACTTTGAAAAGCGAAAGGCATCCTACCTCGGACATGGCCACAATTCTTGCTACCACTTCCATGTCTGGTCATAAGGGCATAAAGCCCTCATCTGATGGAGCAAAGCAAGTGAAGGACAAAATAGAGAGGGTTACTAGGGAGGAGTCTAGCAACCAGGAGGAAGGGCGACCTCCTTAAGTTAACAATGGAAAAAAGGTGGTCGTGGAGGAGACCAAGAAGAAGCAAAGGTTCTCTACCACTGGGGTGGGTGGCTCCAACAACATTTCCCCACCTCTCTCTAATGTTCCACCTGGGGAGAAAATTGGCAGCATAAATATTTGCAGCCTCTGGGGGCAGAAGAGGCCACCTATCATGGAGTCCCAGCAGCTTCAGAGGCTCCATCAAGGAAAAGGCTCACTATCAAGACTAGAAACTAGGGGCTGGCTCCTGAAAGTCTTTCTCTTCTTCCTTTGCTAGAGCCACTTTTCATAAGTACTCGATGGAGAGGTGGCAAGATTTCGTAGAGACCAATGATGTCGTGGATGTCTTTTCCACTATGGTGAACTAGGTGGGGGGCCTTTGGTGTGGCCATAGAGGCTAAAGCCCTCTTTAAAAACCATCAATCAATAACTAGAGAGTTTGTCAATAAAACCTCTCAGGCTGAGGAAGCTGCCAACTAGGCCAAGGCTGAGGCAAAGTCTTTAAAGAAAAAGCAGGCAAAAGAGTCTGTGAAGCTCACTTTTGCCTTGGCAGAAATTGAGAGTTTGAAGAAGGAGGTCCACCTATCCCAAAGTGAGGTGACCTCCTTAACGAAGCAAGTGGAGACTTCTGATGCTCATAATCGACTGGCAAGTGAGGCCTTGTAGAAGGACAATAAGGAGAACTCCTTTTTAAAGGGGCAGGTAGGGGTTGAACTCCAAGGTAGCCCAGTTTGACTGAAAAGGTGGAAATTGCCTAGTAGGAGGCTGAGTCTACTGGTAGTGATGCTAAGAAACGTTTTCTCGTTAACTTCCACTTGACGGAGGCTTACCAAAGCTTTGCTAAGTATTGGAGAAGGTATGCCTATACTGATATGACTGAGTGGTTGGAGGTCAACATTCAAGCCATCGACACTTCGGAGTTGAAGACAAAATTTCTTGAGGAGGAGCCTGAACCTAAAACTCCAGCAAAGGGAGGCCAAGTGATTGAACTTGAAGATAATGCAGCTGAAGAAGTGGCTCCAAATGCCATAGTCCCTTTTGTGGCTTCCGCTCCCTCCCCCCTCCCCCTCCCCGAGGAAGTGGCTCCCAATGCCATAGTCCCTTTTGTGGCTTCTTCCCCCCCTCCCCAACATGTCTAGAGCTTAGGTCTTCTTTTTATAATTTTTTTTCTATGTAAATGGCTTTGGTCCGCCAAATGTAAATGTTTTTATTAGATGAAATCATTTTCTTAATTCCTTTGTGTTCATTACTTTTGCTTTTTTGTTACTTCTGCTGATTATGTATTGACGTGTTAGTTACTATGATTGAACCTCTTATATTTTTTTAATGATGTTTAAGCTTAAAGCAACAAGTAACATTAAACTAAAGATAACATCAGATTCATGATAACATTGAACTTATGCACAATAGAAGCAAACTGAAGTTCTTCAACCACTTTAGACTTATAGTAACAAATTTATGTACCGTGAACTTCATCAATTAAAACAAAACTTGCAATTTTGTCTAAGTGTTGAGAGGTCGTGCACTTTAGTAGGAACATAAGTGCATCGAATTTCAATGGCTGAAATCAAACTTATAACTTTGCATAAGTGTAAGGAGGTCATGTACCTTAATAAGTTTCAGAACTTATGTACATCGAACTTCAATGGCTAAAGTCAAACTTATAACTTTGCATAAGTGTCAGGAGGTCGTGTACCTTAATAAGTTTCAGAACTTAAGTACATCGAACTTCAATGGCTAAAGTCAAACTTATAACTTTGCATAAGTGTTAGGAGGTCGTGTACCTTAATAAGTTTTAGAACTTAAGTACACCGAACTTCAAAGACTCAAATCAAACTTATAACTTTGCATAAGCGTTAGGAGGTCGTATACCTTAATAAGTTTCAGAACTTAAGTACATCAAACTTCAATGGACATCTTTTGTTTAAAACTTTGTTTTACATTTTGCACCAAGTATAGGCAGTTCACTTTTCTTTACTTTCCTAAGCATGAGGTTGAGTGGTTCGTCCATACTGAGGTTTCCTTAGCAACCTTTGTTCCTAAAGGTGTGTGTTACACTTCGTGAGTGCAGATGTGGTCCCTTTGGGTCCAGTGCTTCATCAAGGTGCTCATGCATCTCTATATAATGACGGTTCACCTATGCAAAGGCATCTCCCAGGGCCATTACCTCTTGGGATGTATTTTTAATATATGAACATATTTGATAAAAGCTACTTTTATTGAATCATAAACCATACATACAAGATATTTACACCATTACTGATAGTACTTTCGTAGATGTTCTACAATCCAGGGATGAGGCTATACCTTTCTATCCATACTTTCAATTTTGTAGGTTCTTGGCCGAACCTCTTCCTTAATGCGATAGGAGCCTTCCCAATTAAGTCCAAAGGTTCCAGACCCATGTTCTTTAGAAGATAAAAATACCCAACGAAGTACCTCTTATTCAAACGAAATGATATCTTTTTTACTTTTGCGTTGTAATACCTTTTCATTTTTCGTTGATAAATGGCCAATTTTGCTTGTGAGTCATCCCTTCTTTCTTCAAGGAGATCAAGCTCAAATCTTCATATCTCATCATTAGATATTTTATTGAAATGAATTCGACGGGGAGATGGTAAACCCACTTCCACTGGGCTCATAACCTTGGCTCTGTAGGCCATAGAAAAAAGAGTGTCCCTAGTAGCAGTTCTGCTTGTAGTTTTGATGGCCCAAATGGCTTGAGGTAGTTCATCGACCCATGCCGCTTTAGAGGCATCTAACTTCTTTTTCAACGTGTACTTGATTATGTTGTTAATAGCCTCAACATATCCATTTTCTTGGGAATGATGTGGGAAGGAAAAATGTTCCTCTTAATTCCCAATTCCTCATATAAATTCTTGACTTTCTTGTTGTTAAATTGTCGACCATTGTCTGAGACAATTGAATGAAGGACTCCAAATCTACAAATGATATTTTTCCACAAAAAATTGGAAGTGTTGGTTCAGTGATTTTGGCAAGTGGTTCGGCCTCTACCCATTTGGTGAAATAATCAATGGCGACAATTACAAAGCTAGAATTTCCTCTCCCCTTGGGAAGAGGTCCTATGAGGTCAATTTCTCATTTAGCAAACAGCCACGAACTGGAGACAACATTTAGTTTTCAAGAAGGTTGCCTCTGAATAGCTACAAAGCATTGGCATTTACCGCATTTTCGGATACACGGTTTTCCATCATTTTTCAAGGTGGGCCAATAATATCCTTACCTTAATACTTTATGTGCTAAGGACCATCCTCTGGTGAGATTTCCACATACTTCTTCATGAATTTCCTGGAGCACATAATTGGCTTGCTCTCCTCAAATGCATCGGGTAAGAGTAATGAGAATCCACGTTTGTATAGCACACCATCCTGGATGACGAAGTGTGCAGCTCGTCTTCTGAGCTTCTGGGCTTCCTCCTTTTCAGAGAGTGATACTTAGTCCTTGAGGAAATATATAATTGGTTTCATCCATTCGGAAGTATCTTCAACCATGTTACCACCTCGCTAGTGGTGGTAGAGGGTTTGGGAATATGCTCTATGGCCACTACAGTGAGTAGTTCTGAATCTTTACTGCTTGTCAATTTTCATAGAGTCGGCATGAAAAGTTTTTAATGCATGGGATTTGTATGAGCTCAAATCTTTCTAAAGCGGGGATGAGTTCTATAACCAATTTCAAGTATGTAGCCATAGATTTATCTCCAGTTAGAAAATTGCCATGTACCTTACACGACCAGCTGGGAAAGGCTACTAATGGTGAGCCTTCTTGCTTGCATTTCTCTGGCAAGTCTGAGGCCAGCGAGGAGGGCTTCATACTTTGCTGCATTATTGGTGGCTTTAAAACTAAATCGTATAGCACAAGCGAGCTTATGTCCTTCTGAACTAACAAGGACTATGCCTATCCCTGACCTTGTCTCTCCGGACTATCTATCTACAAAAAGGCTCCATGTTGGAGGTTCGGGAGGTTCTATCTCCTCTTCCAGTTTTGGAATAAGAGTGAATTCAACCACAAAGTCTGCCAGAGCTTGCCCCTTGATGGTAGCTATTGGTTTAAATATAATGTCGAATTCACTAAGTTCTATAGCCCAATTTAGTAATCTCCCTCGAAGCAATGAGCTTCTACAGCACTTGCTTGAGAAGAGAGTCTGTCAACTCCTGAATAGTGTGAGCTTGGAAATACAGTCTCAATTTTCAAGAAGCTATCACCAAAGAAAGGGTTAGCTATTCCATGTCTGGGTAGTGAGTTTCTACTGCCAAAAGTGCTTTGCTCTCGTAACAAATGGGCTGCTGGTGAAAATTTTCCTCTCTTATCAGAACTGAACTGATGGCATTAGTGGTTACTGCTAAATACAACTGTAGTGGCTCGTTGGCCATGGGCTTGGAGAGGAAAGGAGAGGAGGCTGCCCCTAGTGTTTCTTCAGCTCCTGGAAGGCTTCCTCAAATTCCTCTATCCACTGGAACTTACTTCCTCATTTAAGAATTTTAAAGAAAGGTAGGCACTTGTCCATTGCTTTGGAGATGAAGCGATTAAAGGCAGCTACGCGTACCGTGAGGCTTTATACCTCCTTTAGTTTCTGAGGTAACCTCATGTCAGTTAAGGTTTTAACTTTTTCAAGGTTAGCTTCAATGCCTCTTTGATTGACTATGTAGCCTAAAAATTTTCTAGAAGCGACTTCAAAAGCGTATTTCAAAGGATTGAGCTTCATTCAGTATCATTTCAAGATCTGAAATGTTTCATTGAGGTTTTCAACATGATCCCCTACTCTTAGGGATTTTACCAGCATGTCATCTACATAGACTTCCATGGCTTTTCCAATTAGATCAGCGAACATCTTGTTGACAAGTCTTTGGTAGGTGACCCCGACGTTTTTCAACCCAAAAGACATGACGTACTAATAATAAAAAATATTGTCTGTAATGAAGGAAGTATGTTCCTTATGTGTTGGGAACATTGGGATTTGATTGTATCCGGAATAGGCATCCATAAAGCTTAAAAGCTCGTGTCCGGTAGTTAAATCCACAAGTTGGTCTATTTGAGGGAGTGAAAAGCTGTCCTTAGGGCAAGCTTGGTTTAACTTTGAGAAATCTACACAAATCCTCCACTTTCCATTGTACTTCTTTACCAATACTGGGTTAGAGACCCACCTAGGATATACTGACTTCCGGATGAATTTATTGTCAATCAGCTTCTTAACTTCATCTTTAAGAGCTTCATATCTCTCTGGGGTGAGAGCCCTTTTTTCCGCATGTATGTCGTGACCTTAGGGTCGATATTCAAATGATGGAAACTAATCTTAGGGTCTATACCAACCTTATCTTCATGCTTCTAAGCAAAGACATCAAGATTTTTCAGTAAAAAGCTTTTCAACTCCTCATTAGGTTTTATAGATAGATTTCTTCTAACTTGCAATCGCTTGGAAGAGTTATGTAGGTCCACCGAGAAAGCTCTCCAATTCCTTCATAGGCGCTATTTGAGGTTCGCAATCAATGATGCAATGATCCAGTTTCTCCAAACTAACTGCTTTCTCAGCGGTTCTCCCTTCTTCAGGGATGGTAGGTCTTTCACATACAACCTTTTCTTCAGAGGTACGTATAGTTCCAAGGAGGTCCCCTTCTTCAAGGGCATCCACAATTTTAACATCTTCTCCTTGTTCAAAGATATCTTCCATATCAATATCTGTAATGATCATATTAACACTCCTCGACTCAGCTTTCCATAGGGAGTTTGAGTAACATTCCCTTGCGCTTCTTTGATCACCCCAAATTGTTGCAATTCCATTCTTCATTGGAAACTTCATGCACAAAAGATGAATGGAAGTGACAGTCCAGAGTTCTTTCAGGGCTGGCCTCCCCAATACTCCGTGATAAGCGTAGCAATTATCAACCACCAAAAATTCCATGAAGTGGTGAGCGGTCAAGGGTGCTATCCCCATCTCTATTGCTAGAGAGATCTTTCCTCTTGGGATGATGCTATCTTCCGTGAAACCGTACAAGAAGGAACTCATTGGGGTCAGTTCATGGTCAACTTTCATTTTGTCAAAAGTGGCTCCAAAAATGATGTTGACTGAGCTTCCATGATCTACTAACATTCTTTTCAGGCCATTATGGGCTACGATGGCCCTCACTACTAGGGCGTCACAGTATTGATAATGGACATTCGTTGCATCTTCTTGTTTAAGTGTGATTGGTGGAATTATTCTTTCAACAGGGGCTCAGTTAACTATGAAACTTGTTATGGGAGGGTCTTTTTCTTCCCTGGTGTAATCTCTCTACGAATTCCTAGACTCTTCCCCAACATATGGGTCTCCAAAAATCGTATCAATTTTCCTGATGGCTCCTGGCCATCAGTTGTAAGGGGCTTTCCCTTTGCCTTTATACGTCTCTAGGCCTCTTAGCATCATTATCCCTTCTCCTTGGGGGATTGTTTCAGCTGGGGTACCTCGGCTCAACATTCTTAGGTCGTTGAGTCTTCCTATGAGAAGCATCTCATCTAGGGTACTTGCCTTTTTCCTGGCTTGTGTCCTAGGGATGCTTTGCGATGTCACAACAGTCTTTCATGCGGTGATTGTAGGAATGATGATATGTACAATAAACGAGAGCTTCGTCCCTATTTATAGGTTCGGCGCCTTATCTTCTACCCTTCCTTCTTTGAGGGTACCTTTGTAAGGTTGGTCTTGATGTATCTCTGTACCAAGGTTTACTTCCTCATAAGCTAAAGTGGGTATTGCATTGAGCATCGCAGCGGCCAATACTTGTCCATGATTGAAAGGGGTCTAGTGATCCATCAAATGGGAGGTAGGACCTTTTTTCCCTTTGCATTTGTGGAGGAGAAGTCCTTGCTTGTCCCTATTCCTATGATCTCTCATTCTTCATTGAGGATTTCACGCCTTATCATTTCTAGTAGGGCATCATACATGGTAGGGTCCTTGTTTTGCACATTCCTCTAGAAAAGAGAATTCATGTCCAAACCTCCCCGTAAGGTAGTTAGAGCTTCCCTATCTGTTACTTGCACACAGTAGGTCATCTCATCAGTGAAGTGGGACAAGAAAATTTTCAGAGACTCGCCTTGCTATTGCTGCATATCTTGCAGGCGTTAAATTGGTCTTTTACCTTCCTTACTAGTAGTGAAACATTTTAAAAACGTCCTTTTGAAGTCTGGCCAGCTTCAGATGCTTCCTTCTGGTAACCTGGTGTACTAGATTTTGGCTGCTCCACTTAGAGTCAAATGGAAGGCTCTACACTTCATGGCTAGGGTGGCTCCTTTGTGTGGGTTTTGAAGCTATTGAGATGTTTCGTAGTGTCGCCTCTCCCATCATACTTTGGGATCCTAGGGAGTGTAAAGCGGTTTAGCATGAGGACATTCCTAATGGCTTGAGAAAATGGTGAATGATCATCGTCGTCGTCGAGATCGTAAGACCTCTATGGCTCATCAAAGCTCTCATCCTCCCTATATTGAGTTTGCAAGAAGGAATGGGAAGGTTCGGCTTCAATTTTGGCCAGTTCCCTCCTCTCACGCCTATTTCTAGGGGGAGGAATTTGAGGTTCTTCATGGCAACCTGATCCTTCTTGTCTTCCGGACCGAAGAGGCTCTTGTTGCCTATTTCTAGGTACAGAGGGGGTTGAGCCTACCTATTTCTAGGCAACCTTGGACATAGCCTATTGAAGACACTTGCTGACCTCTGAGGCAAGTCTTCTGGCTCATAGTTCAGAGGGAAATTAAATGGAGTGTGATAAGGTCGTTCTGAAGATTAATTGATTGAGGTGTCAACCCCAACCTCCCTCTAATGGGGGCTTCCATCCTGTTGTGATAGTACCCTACCAATTGGCTTTGAACTTCTTCCTCCTCATGGTAGTACTATGGAGGATCTTGGAATGCGCTTCCAGGGGCTACATACAAAAGAACTGGGTATCCTCCTCGACCCTGAATGCTCATCAATAGCTCATGTATAGCTATGTTCTCTGGGTTATGTTTCTCATATTATCAGCCATTGTGGTGACTTCTCTAGTGAGTCTAGCTGTTATCCTGCCTCCGCCTCTTGACCCACCTCATCTATGTTGTTAGTGTGGCCTTGGGCGAGCAGCTGTGACAGCTTGTGAGGGTTCTCCTTCTTCAAGGTATTCCCTTATTCTTCGAGGTACATTTTCTTCACTGTTTGAACTCATCGACAGACCAAATATTCCCTTCTTCAAGGATCAAATGAGCATAAGATTCACACGGTCATTTCTAGGACTTTCCAATGGTTCTTTCTTCAAGAACACTCCATTTTCAGGAGTTAGGAAATTTCTTCCAAGGTATTTCCTACTGGCTTCTCCCCACGAGATTTTCATGGTTAAATGTATGGTTTTCCATAGACAGCGCCAATCTGTTGACCTCCAAAAAATGAGTCAATAGATATCAGGCCCACTCTCGCCACGTCGAACCAATTCCAGGGCATTTCTACCAGAGAAACGGTGAGAAATGAGGCAGATTTGGACACGGAAAGCACTTCAAGGCGAGTGACAAAGATGTTCGAGCTCCAGCGGGTGAAAAAAAAAAGATGATTATGCTATCCATTATCACCAAACGATGATCACAACTAATAACCAAAGATATCACTAGAATATATGGAAGGATAGAAGACAAAAGAGTATTGTAAATTATAAGATCTTCTACGTATATAATTTATCTACCAAGTGCATGATGAAAAATGGAAAAACAAGTGTTTGTAAGAGTATGTGTCAATATTTCTTGTTGATTCCATATTTGAGAGTTCAAGATATGAGAAGATGATAATTCGAACTTTAATTTTTCCAACCACCTGTAAGTTACAAAGATGATCTATTTATACTGCCTTGGCCGACGTGGTGTCCGTTGGATCAGAATCACATGGCCTCATCTCCTTAGTTGATGTCTCACATCATTGTCTATTAATATAATTAATACCTCGATAAGAGATCAGTCGTCCTATACAATAGGCTGACACCCTGACATCTTCTATTACAAATATTACATCAATCACTTCTAAAAGATAATCAAATATTTTGCAAGAGACAACGTCGGCTTATGAGCTTCGGATGAACTGAGAGCCTCGGAGCTAGTCTTCTGAGTAGGGAGCTTCAGCTCTTTTCTTCGTTTCTTTAGGAAGTGTCTCAGCCTAAGTGTGGTACTTCGGTAATTGAGGCAGTACCTCGGTATCTGCATAATTTCTTTGCATCTTGACTACCTGGATCTTTATTGACTTTTTGTTGACTTTGTGTCCACATGGATTGCTAAATGGCACATTGACTTAGAGTCTTGGTCACGAGGCGTGTCACACATCTCGAAAAATCAAGCGATACAATTATTTCATTCAAAAAGTTAATTACCGTATATTCTGGGTAGGCAATCCAGTGCGAAGCATTGTGGTCCATGTCTGCGTCGTTGAGATGTTGGAGAAGCTGTAGGCGAAGATATGAAGAGCGGGTGTGACGCGATAAATTCGTAGTCGGAATAAACTTGATCTAGTGCTGGAAACTATCTAAAACGGTAGCAAAGTGCACGAGTGTGGCTGCTTAGGAAGGGTATTGTTGTCGGACAAGCCTCACGCAACGTACCTCGGTTGATTGTAGCTATTCGCGGTGGTGGTGATTTGGAATTTGCTGGCAGTGAAAGTGATTTGTGTGGGATTTGGGGGAGAGCGAGAGAGAGAGAGAGAGCGAATAGTGAAGTTTGTATGGGGAGAATGGTGTAAATTGGCTTGGCACGTGTGAGGGTAAATTTGTCCAAACAATTTCCAACGGCCCATTCAAGTCACATTAACGTCTTTATATATATTTTTTTTTATTGTGACATTCACTGTAGAATATGACCAAACACTTATTAAAAAAGGAAATTGCAAAAAATGTCCAATTTTCTATAGTCATTTACAAAAATATCCAAAATTTTGCCAATGTCCATTTTACTATTATACAGACCAAAATGTCCTCATTAATAATTTTAAATTCCACAATGAAGACAAAATTATTTATATAATTAAATATTATCCATTTTTATATATTCATTTGCAAAATGTTCAAAATTTCTTCAATTTCCATTTTATTATAATATAGACCAAAATGTCATCATTAACAATTTTAAATTCGACAATGAAGACAAAATTATTTATATAATTAAAAATTGCATTGACCAATAATAAATGACACATAACATATACTACTTATTTTAAAAAAGTATTATGTCAATCATGCATTAAATGCTCACTTTTCCATATAAGTGGGTAAATAAAATATTTACGAAATGTCGAGAAGTATATTTAAAATATCAAGAACATTATGAAATATAGAGAACTCTCATGTTCAAAACGAAATCTTGTTCTAAACAAATGAAGTGTCAAGATAAACGTGATCCAAATGTCGATTACAGGTTTTAAAATGTCGAGAATGTCATGAAATGTCAAGAATAATAACTATTAAACGCAACTTATTTTAAAAAAAAAAGATTTCAAAGAGAAATTACTTTCTACCAAGAATTGTAGAAAGCCTAATCAACTGCTAATTTGGATGAGAAATGAAATTATACGATTTTCTTATGAATTGGAAGCATATAATTATTATTCGTATTAATAACTTTTCTACTTCATCTTCTTCATTTTTTTACCAAAATTCTTTTTCAAGAATTGATAGATAATAAAAGCAAATGAATTTATTAAGTATTAGCTAGCATTAATATAGCTTCTCATGGAAGCTACTTCTTCTCGAGATTCGTGATAAATTGAAAAAAAAAATTGCTTCATTTTTCATTGAGGTTATAATAGATATTTTGGTACCAAATTTGCCCATTTTTGCAAGAGTTATCAAAATTAGACACTTTTCAATTGACAAGTATGAAATTGACCATTTTTGTAAATTCCCCTTATTAAAATGGGTATCAAATGGTGGCTTAGCCCTCGTTTGGCATTCGTTAAAACTTTAATACATTTTTTTTCTTTTTAATTATACATTCTTAAATAAAATAATATTATACATAAATTAAAAAAATTCCTTTTTTTAAACCACGCATTCTCCCAAAAATTAGTATTCCAAAATACATTATTTCCAAAAATCACATTATAATGGGGGTCAAACAAGGGCTTAATCCATCTTTCTCATTTACAATATATTAAGCCCCTATTTGGCCCATATTATTCTCCATTAAATTATAAATTATTTTTCCCTCTCCATATCAACAACACAATTTTCAATAAAATAGTATTACATGTAAAGTAAAAAAAATATATATATATCCTTATTTGTTAACCATATATTTTCCAAAAAATTATTATTCCTCTCATTATAATGTGAAATAATGGGAGTCAAATGTGTTCTAATAATGCAGACAAGTATAATAAATGCTCTTATGGCATGATTTTTTTTTTTTTTCACTTTGACTTTCTGTTAAAAAAAAGAAAAAACTTCATGAGAAAATTATCTTAATTTTTGATTGAAAACTAAATTTTAAAATAACTTC
Source organism: Fraxinus cuspidata (assembly GCA_903798385.1). NCBI lineage: Eukaryota > Viridiplantae > Streptophyta > Magnoliopsida > Lamiales > Oleaceae > Fraxinus > Fraxinus cuspidata. Next base: position 5,597 of record CAIGRP010028863.1, on the reverse strand, counting down.
CAATTCTAGAAGTGATTTTCGAGAAAGTCACATTGGACCAACTTCATCTAAAATTAGCTAAACGTATTCGAAAGTAGGTTTTTTATCTCAAAAGTTCATTTTGACTTTTCAAAACCAAAACGTTTTTCGTGTATATATATTAACCATTGACCCTTTGACATTTGTTTTTCGATAATCAGACAATTATTTATGCGTGTTCTTCACCAAAAGACAGACGTAAAAAATGATTGTGACATTATTACCTCGAGTAAGATACTAATCCCCTGTTTGACAATTATTATTTGAAGAAAATAGAGTTTAGAATAGTGATTTTTAGGAGAATGTGTGGTTAAAAGTAGAAAAACATTTTGGGATTATATCTAGAATATTTTATTGTGTGAATGTGATTGAAAATGAACATATAGAAAAAAAAAATATTTGAAAATAATGATTGTCAAACAGGTTGGATCATAAAAACATTGATTAAAGAGTTTATACATTCTATGGCTAGTGGAGAACCAACATTTACACTGCAAATAACATTTGGGTTCCATCTAAGGATGGCAACGGGGTGGGTTTGGGGCGGGGCACCCCCACCTCGCCCAGCCTTAGTCGGGGCGGGGCGGGTTCGGGGTGCGTTTTTTCCCGCCCCGTGTCCCACCCCGTTTAATTTTTTTTTCAATTTTTTTTAATAATAGTTTATTAATTTCTTTTTTAATTCTTGGCTGGGCGGGGGGACCCCGCCCCGCCCCGCCAACCCGTTCGGGATGGGTTTTTTTGCACCATTTGGGACGGGGCGGGGCGGATTTCCATCACTAGTTCCATCATCTGTGTGATGAAACAAAGCTCATGCCTAACTATAAGGTTAAATTTTCTAATGATCACTATGTTTTTAACGTTGTTTTTTGAACACTCAAACACACATCCATCCCTGTTAATTCAATTACCACTCCTTTTTACTACTACTATCGCATGAAGATATAGTCTAATTTTCTTGTTGAGACTATAGTTGATTTATTAGTTAGGCACATATTCATGCTATATTTGAGCTCCATTTTTTTATTATTTTTTTTGTTGAAAACGAGGTTTGCAATAGTGAATTATCGAAGAACGTGTTATTAAAAAGTAAGAAATTTTTTTGGCATTAAATGCAAAATATTTTATTGTGAATATGAGTGCTTGAAAATAATTGAGAAAAAAATTTGATAATGAGGATCAAACAAGGCTTTAATTTTCCTTATTATCCACTAATATGAACTACTCATGTTTTAAATAATTGTACAATGTAGGAGTGTATTAGAAAAACTTAAGTAAAATTTATTGTTCTGATTATATTAATTAAAAAATTTTAATCCGTGTGACAGTAGAAAAAATACATCTCAATGAGATGGTGAAAGTAATAAACAGTCAGAGATTACTAACCCTACATTCATTAAGGTTGTATTAACTGAAAGGAAAATAAAAACAGATATAGCATAAATTTACATAACTGAACAAAGTAAAATATTACTCCCTTCATCTCATAAATATAGACTTATAGACTTTTTTCCATTTTCATACAGATTAAGAATTAAGAAAATGTAATTAATACAGTTGGAAATATAATTTTTCTTACAATCTTTCTAATAGACCCCTATATCAAATAATGGTTTAAATAATGAGACAGACAAAAAAATAGAAGCAAATTTATATTTATGTGATGGAGGGGGTATATAACATGAACATAAAGACAAACCAAAAAATGAAACTATTTATTCCAGGAAACAAAATACTAATATAGAAAATCCGAGAGATATGTAATAAACATAAAGGGCTTTGCTACACGTACACGGGAGTTACACGCCACCCTCACAAGAGGGGGCCTGCGATTATTTTATTGATCGTGGGCACTCCTCTTGTGAGGAGAGTGTACATGGGAATTGACATACACGGATACATTTAGCATTTTTCAAACATAAAACAGTTTGGGAAACAGTTTGTTCATAGATTTCTCAGAAGCAGGCATCCAACACACAGCAGCAACACAGGGCAGCACAACTGCAAACATGAAATTTCATCAATTAAAAGGCAGCTCAAAATTGTTTATCTTTAGCCAATGTTGGAAACAAAACAAAAAAAAAAAAAAAAAAAAAAATTCCAACTTAACACTTTCTAAAATGAAATTCATTATTTTTATCTCAAACCTATCCTCCTATTCTTTAAATTGATTCTAAAATAGGTAAAAAATAAAATGCGAAAACCCATCTATATTGGATTGGTTTAGATAAAAAAATAAATAAAATTAGTAGATTTCGTTAAAAATAAGATGACATGTAGTCGAAATTTGTGGATATCATGACATGTATAATTAAAATTAATTATTTGACTTTAATTTAAATTTTCTAATTGAACCAACCAGGGGCTAAATATTATATGGAATTTTATATTAAGGGATAAAATTTCACATATAATAAAAACGAAAATATATACCAATTTACAAAGGTTTGACCTATTTTTCTTAACAATGTTGACATTTTAAGATATAAACCTCAAATCTTAATATGGTATTAGAGCCAATTTTACTCTAACGAGTAATTCGATGAAGGTTAGTTTGTTCAAACGAGTCACTATCTTGTAAGAGTATGTTAAGAAAAAAATCTCACATTTAATAAAGATGAAAACATATACAAATTTATAAGGGTTTTGATTACTTTTCTTAACAATGTTGGTTTTTTAAGATGGAACCTCAAATCTTAATATTTTAACCGCAAACTCTATTTAAATTATTATTATCTCATTAGTTCTTGATATTTTTTTATTAATTTCAACATATGGATTATCACCTACTCACCTATTTTGTTTTAGTTATTTATTTTTAATAATTTTTCATATACGAATTTTGCATTTTTTTTGACGTCTAAAATTTACACAATATCTTCTAAAAGAGAAATTTCTTATTAGTTATTTTATTTCCAAGAAGTTAAAAAGTAAAATTCAGGTAGCCCTCTATATAAAGAAATCTTTTGAACAAAATATTTGAAAACTTAAATCTAGAATTGCACAAAATTTCGGAGTTTAATTATTGCACCATTAAAGTAATTTGAGTGTAAAATTCTGTTTGAACCCCATTTTTTTTTTTAATGAAAATATATTTTGAAATAGTATTTTAATGGTAAATGTGTAGTTAAAAAGTAAAAAAATGATTTGGATTTGCATATAAAATTATTTTATTGAAGAATATACAGTTGAAAATAAGAGAGGAAAAATGTATTTTAAAAATAAAGAGAATCAAACAAGTGATAAATTAATTTTCAAAATTAAATAAAATTATTATTTTTACACGTTTTGTTTCTCATTCTCGTTTCCTTTCAACCTAGATTAACATCTACAATAGGAAGGGAGAGAGCAGAGAAAGATAACTCACCATCCCTTCCAGAAGCCATCACCCCTCGACTGAGTTTCCGCCGGAGCCGGATTAACTGGTGGTTGTCCATGACCATCTTTCATGGGATAACCGGCCGGCGGTGGTGGAGCCATATATGGAACACCTTGTGGCTCTGTAATGCCTGGTGGAGGATATACTCCTGCAAAAACCCATAAAAAACGCAATTCAAAATCAAACAATCAAAATCCATAAACCCTTTAACGAAATTGAATTACATACCTTGTGGCTGATTCTGATTGTAGTTACTCATATTTCTCACAAAGAAAAGCTCAGAAATGGAGATTTTGAAAATTCTGTATGAAGTTAGTTAGTATATATAGGAACAGGATGGAGCCGGTGGAGTGGTTGAATAGATTACGGATGGAGGCGAAGGAAACAAGGGCGGCGACACCGCGTAAAAAGTTTCTAGAATATGGAAAAATCCAAAAGGAAGAGGCCCCACTGCTTGCTTTGCCTTTCCCTTTACATTCACAATACATTATGTAAACGACAGAAAAAAATTCGTTACGCGTAATCTTCTTTACAACCGTTATTCGGTGTACTTTGTTGCACCTGTTCTGTGACTTTTATCTTCTTTAAGAAAATATTTTTCGCCTTTTCAGTTCAGGAACATATTGCTATTATTTTTCTTTCTTTTATGTGGTCGCCATCTCCAAAAATTACACCAACATTTGGGGTCAGTTTGCACAATTTTAATGCAAATTGTTTCGCGTGGAAATCGGGTCTCACTAACAATTAGAAGAAGGTTCAGACGATTGTGTAAGGAACAACAACCTCTCGAGACAAAGTCCCAACGAGGAGTGCTTTATTTATGAAGATTACAATTTAGAAAAAGCGAAATGCCTCCAAGGGGCACAAGCATACTCAACTCGCAAAGTAATTGGTAACTAAAAAGATAATAAACGAAATTACATAATTCTTTGTTTGAGAGTTAGGTTTGATCTCTCTTCTTCTACATTCTCTTTTTCCTTTTATATTTCTTCGACAGTTTTTCCTTGTAACACTATTTGAAAAACCGTTTGTCGCCCAGTAACCACCCACTTTCTCCATGATAGATAACTTGTCAATAACTGATGCTCATCGTCCTGTAACTACCCACTTCCTTCATAATGGATGATTTGTCAAAAACCGTCCTTAACTGCTGTTATTATTCTTATCATTTAACCACTCATGATTGAGGTCCTTGGATGGTGGAATGAACTGTTTCAATAATCGTCGCTTTAAATAATAAGGCGCTATGCTCGCTAGGATCTTGGGCGTCCTGCATGCTTGGGCGATGATGCTCGCCCAGACCTTGGGCGTCTTACTGGCTTGGGCGATAATGGACCCCCACTATATGACTCCGTCTCAGGTACTGTCTTGGGACTTTACATGGTCGCACTTGGACCCATCCTTTGAGTTTCCAAACCGAGCTTCCATCTTTGGCCCATTTAGTTGTGCCTCATTTTTGTATATCAACAATTACCCCCGAATATGACAAAATTAATATCAATTANAAACCGAGCTTCCATCTTTGGCCCATTTAGTTGTGCCTCATTTTTGTATATCAACAATTACCCCCGAATATGACAAAATTAATATCAATTATTAATCTTATGCCATATTCATTCTTTATAATTTCTCGCGATACTAAAAATTAAAAAAAAAAGGGATGGGTCCAATAATTACTTGGTTTGATTGTGACGTTCTATATCCCAAATAGTGTAATACCACTCCACCCCTATAAACCAAAGAACACGCCACTTCATTGCGCCATCATACCTACGTTCTCTATCACTGCATTTCTTCTCCTTATAAATCACTGTTCATCTTCTTGCCTCCTCACTTGCAAATACTAAACACTCCAAAAACTCTCAAGAAGATTATAACTTATAGCAAATGGCGACTTCAAAAAGCTCTTCGGACAATTCTCTCAACTTCGAAAGCTTCCAACAGCTTCTTACTAGGCCGTATGTGAATGCGGCCTCCCTTTGGCCAGCCAACCCTAATTTTCATGAGTTCTACTTGGGCCCATCATTTAATGATACTGATTCTGTGGGCAAGCGGTGATGGGCCTGTTGTTCCCTTGCACTCAAGATCCTTCCTTTCTAAGCCCTTTTTCCTTGAAGTCCATCCGCGAAAAAGGAATTTGCACTTGGCCCATAGCGAACACTACTTTCTGTTTTTGGTATGCACGTATGACCAATCACGGTCC
>CAIGRP010028861.1:0-14500 GCA_903798385.1 Fraxinus cuspidata | reverse complement strand
ACCCTATTTTCAATAATTTGCACATTACTCCTTGACTCTTTAAACATTGTACAATTCAGTCTTTTTTATTTACAGAATTGTCAATTACAAAACACCTAAAACCTAACAAACTCCTCCTTTGATATTTTGCGACAAAACTACTAACTAAGTCAAGGCAGTAATCATAAATAAAGTACAGACTCAAAACCTATGGCAAAATGTTTGACTTGAACAATTATGCAGTTTAATTGGCACATGTTTCCTGAAACCAATAACTTAACACCCAGTGAAAAATGTTTGAAAAAAAGCATAATACAATAGTTCAAGTAGTTCGTATAATTTAGGCAATTGATGAATCAATTAGACTTGTTCAGTTTTAATATACATGTTAAATCAAGACATAGTAATAATGCAATCCAAACATACCACGAAGACACATTAATACTACTAAAACATCAAACTTAATTTAGCAGAACCGCAATAATCAAATCAAAATGCCCTTGAGTCAAATAAATTTATATATATCAAAAATACATCCACAAAAATATCTACTCCCCATTTTTGTCACAAAATGACAAGGGATCAAAATATATGAATGTCAAAATATAAGAATATTCTTAAGTAGTAACAAATATATGTATCTATGTCTCTCCCCAACGAACCTTCAGATATAAAATACAAATGTCAAAAAGCAAAAACTCTTCCTCTTATTATTACAAATGACGAAGGAATAAAATTTATCATTAAAAATACAATGACTAAATACAATGACTTAAGATAATGTAGTTGTTAGCATGCATAAATATACTCAATCTATAGTAAACATTTCCACATACTCAATTCAAGTTAAGCATGGAGTAAATTGTATAGGTGACCCATATGTGTAAAGTGTCACTAATCTTCTGTAAACAGGACTCCAAATCTTAAATTTATGATAAATGACATGCTAAACATCACTGTCAATAAGTTTATTCCTCTACATATGAAAGTCAAACCATGTAAAGCGTATTAGGACCTTTAAATAAGAGTTCATTGTATATTAATTTTCTTTTTCTTTTTCTTTTCTCCCCCTAACTTATTGCATATATTTTTCACAACTTTGAAACTCATAATTATTTTTTAAATCTTAAATACAGGTTCCTTTCCATTAAGCGATTAAAATGACCCATGTAGTGAGCTTTAGGCCGGATAACCCAAGTCGGTTGACCAAAGGCATCAGGTTTGAAAAACCCCGCAGGCTTAATCGCTCAAGTCAAATAGGCTTCGAAAAGGAGTATAAGATATTGAGCCGTTTGCATTATTTTATATAATAGATAGCAGGGATAATCTTGAATTTAGGTATAATAAATAAGGTCAATTCAAGTTCAAAGTCACCCTACAACATGTGACTGACATCGCAAATCTCACACACGTGTTAGNTTTTTTTTTTTTTTTTTAAACAAGAATGCACCAAGTACACAAGGTAAAAAAAATCACACAAGCAAAGCACAAGAAAAAAGGTAAAAATGCACGAGAACAAATAAACAAATAAGCATGATACATGCATAACTCCAGATCACATAACAGTAGAATACCAGAATGCATCAAACATACTCAGTCAAAGAGGCACACAAATACCAATAACTGTTCTTAGAGATTCAAACCGAAACCCATCCAATGATTTAGTAAACAAGTCAGCTAATTGGTTTTGAGTAGAAATATGTGCAACATTAATTATTTGAGTTTCCACAAGCTCCCAAATGAAATAATGCCTAATATCAATATGTTTAATTTGAGAGTGTAAACAGGATTTTTCAAAATATTAATAGCACTGGTATTATCAAAAAACACAGTCACATTTCCATGTTCAATCCCATAGTCCCGAAATTCGATTCTTAATTCCTTTTAAGTATTTTTCTCATGCAATTTCTTTCCTTTATCCTCTATGTGCATCCAATTGAACTTGCATAATCTCTGATCATTATTTTGTGGTCCGAATCAATTATTGAAAATTTGCATTTTGATCCCCGAACTTTAGATTTCACCCTTTTTCATTCATTATTTCCTTCCATTTTCATTTCCAATCATCGAGTTTCACCTATAAAATATACAAAAGATTAGGCTATAATTAATAATAAAAAGTCCTAATTGTCATTTAAATGTCCAAATAAGTGTATAAATTACACTTACTAAACACCTAAAGTTTAAGCATTAGTTTGTGTTCAAACAAAACTATAACATATTTCAACTAACAAACATGCAACAACATTTTAATTAGATAACACGTCGTTTTGTCTCAAGATTAGAATAATTATATTAAATCTATAGATAACTTCAAGGTTATAATACGGAAATCAATATCAACTTCTCCAATGCAAAACTGGTGTATGTGTGTGAAGAATTAAAAAAAAAAAAAAAACATTATGAATTCACAAATTGCTTCAATTCTTGACCATCAATGGTCAAAATTTTCATTTCTTCACTCGTAAGATATAACACTCTCAAACTTATTCTTTTGACTACTTTCTTATGGTGTGATCTAATGTTGGCTTTTTATCCTTATCCCCACCTTCTCTAATTTAGATGGATTTTACTAATTGCAAGTTAAAACTTCAACAAATAAGAATTCTCTAATTTTTTGTTGCTTCAAACCTCCAAGACTTAATTAGCCCCTGTTTGAGGCATATTAAAATTTTCATTTTTATTCTTCCACTCATTTTTAGCCACACATTCTTCAATAAAATAATATTTTCCATTACATCAATAATTTCTCCTTTTTTTTCAACCACACATTCTACATCAATCTACTATTCCAAAATACATTATTTCAAAATAATGTGACTCAAACACACCCTTAGACTTAATTTTCTCAAATAAGTATTTGGGTTTAATCAAAGCACGTTGTGCATTTTCTGTTTCATACACGTGTTTTTTTTTATTTTACAAAAAAGAAATAAAAAAATTTGATGTGAGTATTTTGTTTTATGCACAAGCTTAATCCCTTTCAAGTCTTCCTTCTTGGATTTTCATTAATTGTCCTCATTGGAATCTTTTAAGGTAGTTTTACAACATGACAATTTTTTCTCTTTTATTCAATGATTAGTGAAATACCCCTCATTAAACACCCATTCTCAAAAATTGACTTCGAATTTAAGATTTTTCACACAATTTTCACTTCATTGATCTTAGACAATTAACACAATAATTTACACATGGAATCCCTATTTATATCAATATTTTGCTACAACAGTTCAATGATTCATATATTATGCTAAATTACGTTTAAGAAAGCATAATAAATTGATCTTTGATATAGCATTTAAGTTCTACCATTTTAACGTATTAAGGATATAAATCAACTCATTCATCTACAATGCTAAACTTAATTCATGTGTGTAAATAGCATCATATTTTACATAGATCATAATTATTTAATATAAGCATGTAATATATTCATGGTTTATAAATCTATACATAATTCAAAATATATTAATAATTGCCAACAAGACTATCTAACTCACACAAGTAAGCACATTAAGAGAATACTTTTATTATTATTATTATTTTTATAAGAGAAAATTTTTTTCTTCAATTTTTCTCATATTTTATGAAGCATTAAGCACACAATTACATAAGAATAATAAAACTCAAAACTAAATGTTTTTTTAAATCCAAACTTAAAGTAGACATTATCTTCAATACCTAATTAAACAACACAAAGGGACATGAATTAAAGAAATAAAGTACTACCCGAATTTTTGTTTGATATTAAAAGTAAGCTTTATTTTATTCTTCAACTTATTAAGCTGCCTGCTTTTTGATATCCTTGTACCATTCAAAGATGAAGAAAACAAATATAAGAGACAAGAATTAGTTAAAATGCTACAATGTGGTGTGTATGATTTCCCAAGGAGTCGAGATAAGTGCATAATTTGCATTTGCTAAAATTATATATTGATTTTTATCGCTACATAATATGATTGGGATAAAATCATATTCCTATTGTTCATTTAGTATCTAATACTAGAGAACTATTAACATGTACCCATGCTTTTGAATTCAAAAAATGTTGTAAATTTCAACATTTTTTGAAATATAAATATATAAATATACAAAAAATTTCGAGTTGGTGGTTGACCCATGTCTCTGTTAGACTCCGCCTCCATGAAATCAAGTAAAACATGTAGTTCGATTACGATTACCTTTGGTTTTTTGATAGTGTGGGAAATTGACTAACACCATTAATGGTGGCAATGATGGTGATGGTTGTACCAAATTTGATAATGGTGGTGTTGGTGGCAGGTGCTGCTACTTGGAAGCGGTGCCGTGATGGAGTCAACATTCTTTACAATGATTTCAAAAATTAAGTTATAATTTTTTTGCAAATAACATCAAATTAATGAAAATAATTCAATATACATTACTATAAGCGTTGCATAACGATGAAAGTACAGTGATCATTGAGATTTCTGTCATTAGGTTGATCGAGAATATAAAACAGTCAAAAAACTTTTATTTACATAGAAAAACAATATATTTTTATTTAATTTCTACCATCAATTATGATTTAAGACTTTCAGTCCTTTATCTTTTTAGAATCAGTAGGTGATTGAGATTTTAAAATAAAAATACATAAAGAAAGAAAAATAATTATTAATCAATCTACCTTTACATCTAAATGTGTGTATATATATTAATGAATAAATATAGGTATATCTATCTATCAAGCCACCTAACACCTTAAATTTTTGGGAAAATTGCAGTTGAGGTTCAAACCTTTCATTTTGCGGTAGATTATACCATAACCTTTCATTTTTACAGCCACAGTCCCAAACCTTTATATTTAATTGCAGTCGTGGTCCAAATCACTGATTCTATCCGTAATACCGTTAGTCAACAGTGAAATTACAATTTTGACTTAAATGGATAAAATAAGTGGGGGACAAAATGGTATATTTACAATTTTCATAATAAAATAATTAGAATAATTAAATAAAAAAAGTCGGTTTGTATTTTTCATCTTCCCTAACCTTTCCATCCCTACCCCTACCCCTTCCCTCAACACATCAACCCAAACAAAATCAAAACCCAAACCCCCGTCATCATTGCCACGACCATCGCATACCACGACCATCGTCAAAATCCCCTAACCCACGGCCATTGCATAAAACCAAGTAAGATGTATCCCGTGCCTTCTTTTCCTCAATAGCCGCAAACACAAATTTGTACAAATCTGCTGATGAAATTGTTGTCAAACTCACTTGGAATTCTTGCTGCTCAAAACCATTAACATTTAATGCTTTGTTACCAGGTCCAAGAATTTGAGATTGTACAACTGATGTGCCAACTTGAGCACTAGATGTTGTATCATCTACCATGTATCCTCTCTCAACTATACCAAGTCATCTTTTTTTTTTTTCTTTTATTTCAAACCTCACACTTCCATTAGAACTTGACGTTGATTTGTTTGAAGATTCACTATCAGTGCCATGAGCAAGTTCATGCTAGTCTCCAGATGTATCTATTCCACCGGATTCATCAACAACTATATTGGGTCTATTTAAATTAGAGACACCAAATGGTGAAAACCTCTTTTGTATATGGTCTTTTCTGATAATTGACGATTTCAAGAACACAAATTGATGGTACCTTTGCCAAAAACCCCGGTGGCCTTCGCTGTGATGACTGGGTAGGATTTTGATTTAGTTTGGATTGGTGGGAGGGACATAGGGGTAGAGAGACTGGGGAAGATGAATAGTACTTTGTTTTTTATTTAATTATTTTATTTTGGAAATTGTATATATACACCATTTTATCCTTCATTTAATTTGTCAATTTAAGTCAAAATTACAATTTCACTGTTAACTAACGATATCTTGGACGAAATTGGTGATTTGGACCATCCCTGCAGTTAAATATAAAAGTTTGGGAATGTGACCGTAAAAATTAATAGGGTATAATTTGCAGCAAAATAAAACATTTGAGACCTCCGCTGCAATTTTCCCTAAATTTGATCCAATTCCCACAATATAATATAAATTAAAATTTGATCATATTTTAAGCTTGGGCAAACAAATAAGCTCATGTTTGACTCATGTATATCAATTCAATTTTTATCCATACCTTTAAAATATTAAAAATAATATTAATTTATTTATCATTTATTTTTATCTATTTATAATTTAAACGATTTATAAATACTCACTAAATATATTTTTAATCCATGTGTTACCTTTTATTCTTTCAAAACACTTTTTCAAAACTTTTTCACGTAAAATAATTTACACGTAAACCAAAAACTTTTCACTACACTTTCTTTAAAAAATTACTAATCAAAACAATGCTTTTACAAAAAAATTGCCACCAAACGGGGCTTAAATATTTCACGCAAATCACGTTTGAATTAAAATCGTAGGCTTAATCGCACAAAACGTCCATACGTTTGGCATATAGTGTGTAAAATGGTTTCTTTCTGGTTCAAGGTGGGTACCTGCTCACGTTTCATTCGATTCCTCTTTATGCGGGTTCGAAAATATGAGCGGCGTCAGGTTTCCCCAATTTGGGCAATGGATGATGTATTTGTTTTGTTATTTTTAGATTTTGGAAGGGAAGAGATAAAGAGTTTTTTTTTGTTATTTTTAATATTTTCATAAATTTTGAACTCATTTGCATTTTTTAAAAGTTCAGGAGTAAGATTGCAATTTATTCTTCATTTTTCTTTTCTTTTTTATTTTATTTTATTTATATAGGAGGGTTTTTTTTTCATTTTACGTTAAAAATATGTGAAAATGACGTTTTCAGTAATGAAACTTTGAAATAGGGATGAAAATGTAAAAAGTTAAAACGTAGGAACATTTTGCACGGTATATGTCAAACGTAGGATCGTTTTGTGCTATAAAGCCTAAAATCGTATATCATCTTTAACGAGAAAATAGGGTACCAATTCCACATGATAAAATTCAATTCCAAATTTCGGCATTCTTTAATCCCTCGTTTGTTATTTGAATACTAAAGTGCATTGCTTTCCTGTTTTCTGTAATCGATTATTCTGCACCTGCAACCCAAATCTGAAAGAAAGCTTCTACTGCACTAGACCGACTTCCAAGTTTGATGCTATTATGCTTGCGCATTACCCATGTTGGTTTATAAATACTGCCCGAGAAGTGTTTGATAAATTGCTAATTTGAGTAAATTTTGCCGTGATTTTCATCAACTGTTCATGTCACGGGTAAAGATGGATGTCTCGGAAAGAGTGATCAATAGAATCAATAGCTCCTTTAGTGATGGCGGCATACATTTTGCGACTCCAATTTCCTCCTTAAGGACAAGCGAAATTGACCTGGTACATAATTTTTGGTCATTTTTAGATTATTACATTTTTTTGCTTATTATTATTTTTCTTCTTCTAATTTGTGGGATTTATGTTGTTTACTTATTTTTTGTTGTTTAAGGTGCGAGGAGTGTTGCAAATGATGCAAGGTCTGTCGAGTTCCCTGTTTTTTTGGGACAATAATGGACATATTTTTCGTGTTAAAAGTGGAATATACGTGATTCATCTTTCCCAAACAAGTTTGTACGGCGTTCTTGATCAGTTTATATATGCTGCAACCAGTTTAAAATTGGTAGAGATTGCTGTGAACAAAATTGAGAAATCCAAGCGTTTGCCTCCGCCTACTTTGAGAGCATTTGCTTGTTCCGTTTCTGCATGGCTCAGAGTTGGTGTCTTTTACTATGAAATTTTTGTTTCATCAACCCTTTTCCTTCGTTTTGGATTCCAATTCTCATTTTTTAAATGCTTATAGGGACTTTACTTTTCTTAATCTTATTTTGGAGCAGAGGATTCGAGATATTTCTTTGAATGAAGAGATGAAGATAAATAGTTCTGATGGTAAAACTACTCCCACCCTATTGGGGCTGTCAAGTTCTTTGTCAAGGTTGTATTTTTTGAAGCAATTTTATTTGGTGTTTGGTGCTTAAATAATTGCATATAAATTGTGTAGGTTGTGTGAAAAAAACTTTGATGTTAAGAGCCTGAAATGACAACGATGCTAATTTTATCTCTTTCTAAAAATTTCTAATTATGGTTTTGACTTAGTGATTTTAGATATAACCTGATGGAAAATGCTGAATAACTCATTTTCCTTTACTCATCATTCTTTTAAATTATACTAGTATAGATAGTATTCAGCTCGACAGTGTTTTGATTCCTTCAGCTCCTAGGCCAAAAACAGAAGGTCATGTTCGTAATTAATCTGTCTACTGACGAAATAAATATGTTTTGTTCTTGTTGCCCATTTTTTCATACTTCGTCTTGTACATGTTTGAATATTCTGCATTTGGTTGGATTATCCCATCAATTTGTTTAAGAAATCTGTAATTCCTAACTGGATGCTCTCTCTACCAGTCTTTGCTCAGGAGCTGAATATTTGTTTCAAATAGTGCATGAAGCCATTCCACAATTCTATTTTGAACTCGATCACTCTATCTCGGCTGCGGAAGTTTCTGTTCACATTATTAACCATCTCTATGCGAAGCTTAATGAAGTTTGTCTCCTGCAAGGGGGTGAGGTTGAAATCTACAGTTGCTTGAGATGTTGTGCTTAATTTATTTATATTTGATCAAACGGTTTAGGTCAGAACGATACGTTGTTTTCAGGAGGATGAATATAGGATGCTACTTTATATACTTGTGGGTAGTCTTTTGCCTTACATTGAGGGTCTTGATTCATGGCTTTTTGAAGGAACTCTTGATGATCCTTTTGAGGAGGTATTTCTTTTTTCTTACATCTTAGAGAGTTATGTGCAATCTCTTATGCACAGCATGGGTATTTTATATGAAGTCTTCATTTAGAAAATGTAATATTTAGGTTCAATTTGGTACTTATTTGTGCCTAATCTTCAGTACATGACCCTGGTTTTTCTAAAAGCTTCAATATAATTTATGATGCAAGAATTTAGAGAACTATATTTTGTATAGAAATTGTATGTTTCTAACTATCTATGTTAAAAATTCAGAAAATTATGACTTACTAATACATGTATATTCTCTCACGTTGTTCTAGTTATGCGAGGGTAAATCACACTTTCCTTTTCTACTTGGCAGTTTTATTCTTAAAGTTACGTCTTTTATGTTGCATTTTGCGACATTACCATCAATAATTCTTAAAACACAACCCTTCAATTAAAAGTCCCATTTTGTACAGTTGTAGGAAGCTGCATCTTGAGTGCCCAAGAGCTGTGATAATTCCCATTGCGACGCCACATTTGTCCCTTACCTTGTAATTTGTATTTTTCTTTCTGGTCCTTCTGCTTTGCTAGAACATTAATCTGGAATTGTGATAATTTTGTTTGTCTTTCAGAACTGCAAAGTCTGTTATGTGCCTCAAATTTGAAGATGTCTCTATTTCTATTAATTTGCCTTTACATCCCTTTTTGAATCAACAAGTGATGCCAATTGGTTATGCTAATATTATTGTTTGTCCCAGTCATAGCGTACTTCCCAAAGCATTGCGATTTTTATTCTTATGGGTTCTTATAGTAGAAACTATGGCAGTCGGGGTTCTGGATATGATGATGCATAATCATGCTTGAAGAAACCTAACTGATAGTTGGAATGTTATAAGGATGTTTATACAATTTTTCATGTAGATTGAGGAAATAAGGATGTTTATAGAATTTCTACATGTCTCTTGTTTGATGTCTTCTTTTCTATCTATCTATCTATCTATCTATATATCTATCTATCTATCTTTTCACTCAAAGCAGTGAAATTATGAGAGCTTCTTGTCCTAATTTTTTTGCACATATCTATATTTTTTACCTTTTTGTTATTGTGCATGATTGTGTGTTTCACAAGTAGCGTTGTAGGCACATTCACTAAACATACCTACAATTGGCATTTCTCTGTTATCAATCAACTTTATGGATTACAGATCCTGTGTTTACCCAATATTTTAAAGATTCGTAGATATTAAGGGAGCAATTTTTTGTGAACTGTTTATTTTTGTTTATTTCATAAGACAGCAATTGTCTTTAGTAACTCATTGTGCCTTCCTGCAGATGTTCTTTTATGCTAACAATGAAATTGCAATTGACAAGGCTGAGTTTTGGGAGAAGAGCTATCTGCCAAGATCAGCAATGTCTCAAAAATTACATGTTCTGGATTTTGCCTCTGATCTTCTATCTTCAACAAAAGAGAGAAGGAATTTAAGTGGTGGAGAATCCACTTCTCTATCTGGTGTTGCCAAAGAAAAAGAGTCAAATAAAAATACTTTTCAACTTTGTCCATTCTTCATGAAAGATACAGCAAAGGCAATTATATCTGCTGGAAAATCACTGCAGCTGATCCGACATGCTCCTATGACATCTCTTTTAACAGCTCCTGCCACCAACCTTGAGAATGAAACTAGCATAGCTGGTTTAACTTTGTCGGAGGTCTTCTGTGTGTCATTAGTAGCTCTTATTTTCCATGGCGACCACATCTCTGAGTACCTTTGGCAAGATAACAAACTTGTTTCTTCATTTGGCTCTGTTAAGGAAATACAAAGGCTAGAAGAGAGTAATGGTACTTTGACTGCTAAAACAAGCTTGAATAAAGCCTGGCATAAGTTATTGACTGATATACTGGCCCAGAAAAGAGATTTGAGTTCAGGATATGCACAAAGAGATCCATTAAACTCCTTTGGTGTGAAGGGAACGAAACTAACTTCAAATGAAATAGATGAACTGCCCCAGTTTAACTCATTTTGTCCTGAAAATCCAGTTATTACTGTATGTCTAAAGCTTCTTCATGAGAATAGGGATGCTTGGAGTGCATTGAACATATCTCAAAACTATCAGCTTCCTCCTTTAAATGATGAGGATCTTAGGCAAGCTATCTTTGGTGAAAATTGCGGAACCAGTTTGGCACGTAAGAATACAGATTACAGTTCTGGCTTTCAGTTTGGTGAATTTGAACACAAGGTGGAAGATGGAGAAATGCTCAAAGTGTTGCTTCCCTGTCCAACACTTCTTCCATTATTCCGGGTACTGCATTAGGGAATTCACTTAATTGATATATGATTGTAGCTTGTATAGCATTTCTTAGAGCTCAAAACATCCTTGCGATAATATAACAGGAAGACATGTGCATGTCAGAGGTATTACCGTTCCAGAATAATAGCACCCTTCCATCAAGAATCCTCAGCTGGATCCAGAGTACTGAACCAAAAAGTACGCCACTTCCTGCTGTAATTCTTCAGGAGTGCCTTACCAGCTATATCAAAAAGCAGGTAGGGGATGAATAACAGTTCACAGTGCTTTTTCTGTAAAAGCATTTGATGTACTAACTTGCTACAGATTCTTGCATTATACTTGTGCAGACTGATCATATTGGCAAGAATATGTTGTCAAAATTACTGCATGACTGGAGATTGTTAGATGAGCTCGGCGTGTTGCGTGCCATCTATTTATTAGGATCAGGTATCATCTGACCCAAGCAGTCAAGACTTTCATAAACGAGATTTTGGTTTTACATATCAAGCTTGTCTGATAGGACAACCACCTTGCTATGAACAGGTGATCTTTTGCAGCATTTCTTGACAGTGATTTTTGCTAAGTTAGACAAAGGAGAACCCTTGGATGACGATTTTGAGTTGAACACAATCTTGCAGGTGCAAATCAGCAATTAAACACTGAATTACTAGGTTTTGTAGCTTTGCAGTTCTTATCATGACAAACCTTTTGTATGTGTAAAATAGTCCATTTTTGTAACTTGAGGTGTAAAATGGACCAACCAACCTTTGGGCTGCCTATGGGTGAAGCTGCAATTTTTGGCTGGCTAGGCCTAGTTTTATTTCTTTTTATTTTTTATAATTTTCCTAATAAATAGCTAAGGAAAGTTGAAAGCGGTATACTCGTCTTGATCCTGGATACCTAAGCCCAACATGACCCACCTTTTGACGGCAGGACCTGGGTTTACAACTTTACTCGGGATTTTTGGAAAGGGAAAAAAAATTAAAAATTATAGAAGTATTGGAATATCAGGAAAGAAAGGCTCAACATTGTTGTTCAAATCTTGTCCAGTATCTTAGTGTCGTTCTTCTACACTTTGGAAACTTGAAAACAATCCTGAAGATCTTATTTTTGTGAATCATGAGTTTTTAGTGTCAGGGATATGACATGCCTATTAGGAATGATATAAGTAGGACAATCACTTTTGCAAAGATAATTTCCATTTGCATCAGTCACTTTTTTTTGACATAGTGCAGTTTTTGGAAAATTGATTCAGTATTAGTATGTAGCATTTAATAGCACAAGTTGATAATCTGGAGTATGCTAGGGGTGAAAATCTTCCCGGGGCAAAAATTGCTACCAAAAAGAAAAAATAAAAAAATTGTTTGAAACAACCTAGCCCAAGTGCCCGACTTTTTTACGCCAAACTTGAACTGATTACCCGATACCATTAGCCCAATTTCCAGATTACCCACCTACTCATAGAATTTATAAGAAAAAATTATAAACAAAAAATTTATAAATGGGGCAGGAGTTGCCCCGCCGCATCCCATTGCCTTCCCTCGATTAACCAATGAGATCAATTTCATAATCATCTTGGGAACCACATCGTTGCTCAGATTTTATGATTTACTTTGGTGAAAATGCGGAGTCCAAAAACTGTCGATGTCCTTTTGATAATTTGTTGGAATATGAATTATTTAATTTTTCTTAAGAAGCTTAATGGATCAATGAGTATCAGACCCTGCAGCACACCATTTTGTCCATTTTTATACTAAGCATGGAAAGCCATTTTAATAATTTCTATGTCGTAGAACATTTTTTGACACTGTTCTGGATATCACCGACATTGAATGCTGCCAGAACATTAACACTATTTAGTTTACTTCAGGAGTCAATAAGGAACTCTGCTGATAATGTACTACTAAGTACCCCAGATTCATTGGTTGTGTCTGTAACAAAAAATCCTGGTTCCAGTGAAGACGATCTGTCACCTTCAGTCTCGACTCCCCGTAAAGGTCGTAGTCAGAGCTTTGGAATAGATGTACTTGATTCTCTTAAGTTCTCATACAAGGTATAGCCTAAAGGTTATTTCCTCTTTAGTTCTCAATTTTGTTTGTGAAGTTATAATATAAATTGTGTCAAACATCTTGGTAGATTTTCTTATTCAAATTTTATTGCAATCCAATAGATTGCTTGGCCACTTGAACTTATTGCTAACCTGGAAGCAATGAAGAAATATAATCAGGTAGCTCTTTTACTTCTTTGCATTCAAGTTGCTATTAGTTAATTATTCTTGGTAATTCTATCAGTATATTTTGCAGGTTATGATCTTCTTGCTGAAGGTCAATCGAGCTAAATTTGTGCTTGATAAAGCTCGGAAGTGGATGTGGAAGGTAATTCTATTTTTAGTGCTAAATGCCGGTTTTATCCCAATCAAACAATATTGCCGAGGTCTTTGATATTACCCCTTTGGACTTTTCAGGATAGAGGCACTGCAACAACTAACAGCAAGCGCCACTGGTTGCTGGAGCAAAAACTCCTCCATTTTGTGGATGCTTTTCATCAATATGTTATGGACAGAGTAATGAGATTTCCAACATTTTAAATGCGTGATTATTCGGTATGAGTTGATATTTATGCTTTATTGTACCTGGACTTTGAAATGTCTGTTATACCCACACGGTTGAGTATCATCCTGTCTTTTAAATCTGAATCTTAGATTTCATCAGTGGTTAATTATATCGTTCTTCTCCAGTGTTCGTTCTGATTTGAATGTCGTAGTTTGGCTTGCCACAATTTATTGAAGTGAGAGACTGAGAGTTTAAACATGTATGCTTAGTCTTTTCCATTTTTCTCCTCAACCTGAATAAATGGTTGTATAATTGCCATCTGAATTTATCATGAAAACAAAGCAACCTGCAAAGACTAAATTTAGATGAGTAATATTGGTGTATACTTTCATGTTATCTTTCTTTTATACTATTGTTTCCTTAAATTTCTTATAAATTTTCTTGAGATGACTGGAGCCTTAAGTATATAGATTTCTGATCGAAGTTCAAAAATTCCTGATTGGATAAGGTTAAATCAAGTGGCGTTTTATGACCTTTACTTACGATTTCTTTTTTATCTTTGCATGTTTTTGACTGAGCTACGGTAGCTGCTTCTGGTATGGTTTAAAGAATGTTTTGAGCATTTTTTCAAAATTATGGAAAATTTCCAACCACAGATGTTTCTGTAGAGATTTCCATACTAATTTAAAACTTGCAATTGTTCTTCTATGGTCATTTGGTTAGAATTATTAGGGGCTCATAGTATTTGAAGGCACACAGACCTGTATTGGCAGGGCATATCTGCAAGTCCTCGGAGTTTTAGATTATTTTTCTGCATTCACAAATGATTGAACTTGCATATTTTTAATGAATGGTTTATATTATTAAACTAAAAAACTTCTATACAATTTTCTGTTGATAAATATTTCTGCTGGTTACACTTTATAACCAGGATATTATGAATAGGTATATCATAATGCATGGCGTGAACTCTGTGAA
>CAIGRP010028843.1:0-11685 GCA_903798385.1 Fraxinus cuspidata | reverse complement strand
GGGGGGGGGGGGGGGGGGGGGGGGGGGGGGGGGGGGGGGGGGTGGTGGTGGTGGTAAGATAATCAGAAAACGCCAATGCATTTTTATATTAAGAAGAAACTGATTTTGGCTCTCCTCTCTTAAACACGCTGAAAATCATATCCTTTTCGTCTATGATTCTGTTGGCGTGCATTATTTGAAATTTCGATGGAGTTGATCGTTAATTTTAACTTGAATGTCCACCTGTGAGCATAAATACTTGAAAACATCCATATATGCATGCAGTGATTCATAACAACAGGATTAGACTTATAAAAAGACCCTCGAGAGTGTAGAAGCTTAAACTATAACACTCACTATAAGCCAAAAGCAAACATCCATAAACCATCTTAATCAATCCCTCCGAAGGGATAGGCAATGAATAAAGATATTGAGAGGGAAATGCAATAATATTATTGTTGGTGTCATTTTGTCAGTAGTGAATAACATATTTCTGAGGTTGGGAGATGGATGAGGTTATGGTGGTAGCCAATGCAGAAATGGATGTGGTAGTTTAAATGTTCTAAAGTTTCATTGGAGTTTGGAGTAGAATTATAGGAGTTCTTATTCTCAGATCCATTCTTTGCTGATGTTTGCTGTATTCACCCACCCCACCCCCCACCCCCCCCAACACACACACACACACACACACACAAATATACGTTGAAAGTTCCTTTCCTTAATCTTCTTCTGTTTATATTCTGTAGTTTCATTTCCTAGTGTGCTATCCATTTTATTTTTGCTTTCCCTAACAAGAATCAATCTTCCTTTTTGTTGATTTCTGTAGTCTTCTGTTGAATTTATTGAGGATATTATTGAATTGAAAAAATGGATATATAGTTCTAACTTAAATCAACTTTCATTTGATTGTATCAATTATTTATTGGATGATAATTATTAATTAGCAACAAAATTTAGATTACAGCAATTTAACGAGTCTTATTTTTCACTAAAGATTGAGAAAGGATTTGTAACTATTAGAAGAACTGGGATCTGGTTTAAAATATGACTTTCATAGGCAGACAGCTGACAGAATAATATTTGCGCATTAACTTCAAGTCCTTGGTTTTGTTTGAATTCCATAACCTTTCTGATCCATGTTGGATCCAAACGGAGAAAAGATGAAATGATAGCTATTGAAGTTTTAAAAAAAGTGTATTTTCTTCTTTACTTCAATTTTAGGTAGTTAAACTCCAGGAGCACTACTATGACCATGTAATATTGCTAAATCCTTCTAGTTTGGGCTTAACTCTCTGTTGGTGTAGGCAGCTTGCGGATAAAATAATCTTGGGAAACTATTACAGTCCGACTTTAGTTAATTAGTGGTGGCTTTCTGTTTTCGGTCTCTACTTACATATTCCTGTTTCTTGATATGCTTCTCGTTCCTTGTTCCTTGTTTTTTGTGCCATGGGTCTTTGTCTGGCTCAAGTAGATGTGAGATCGTGTAGATACTTATGGAGTTGTCTCTTGATAACTTCTCCGAGAGTAATATTTCTCACGCTTCGTTTTTCTTGATAGAGATGAAATTACTGTTCAAACTCTCTCATCTGTTATTAACATGATTACAAGTTAGCTCACTAGATAGGAAGACGTCCACATTGGGATTCAATTGTTGGCAGGGAGTGTTGGATAACCAGCAAACCAATGTTTCCATTTCTTGCATGTTCTCACGTTTTTCCTTTTTTATTCTTCCTCCTTTTGTTAAGGAAAAAATTCTTGGACGTAATCTTGTTTACTGTGAAATGTTCGTTACATAAATCCAATTTAGATAAATACCTTGTTTTAGCAATAGCTGTTGTAACTGCTTTTTGGTAAAGCTCACATAGGCTATGCCAATCAGCTTACTTTGGCTTTGCTGGTGTACTTGCAATTGGATCATTGTGATAACGGATTAGATGTCTAACTGTCGAGGCAGTATGATAGTATCTTATGACGTGCACTTTTTCCAAGTGAAGGGGAAGAGGACCAAAACATGCCACAAATAGACTATAATGAGCCACTGTCTTCTGAGCGGGGGTGACTGGTCTTCTTTTGACCTCGAGCTTCTTCTCTCGGTTCTTACCTTACTATTGGTTTTGTTGAGCTAAGAGATGAGGGATTTTTCAAAGTAACGTGAATCTTTGGTTTGAGAAGTTATCATCTAGCTGCAATATTCAGGTTTGATTGCAATAACACTTGCTAACTTCTATTGCATTCGACAGGCGCAGCACTGGCTTTCGGTTTTGGAGCGGTCACTGGTAGCTGTTTTGGACTCGAAATTGCAAACCACTGGTTCCAGCTTTATAGGCTGGATACGATGGCTGCGCAGATGAAGTTCTACGAGTGGCTGCAAAACAGAGCTTGAGGTCGGTCTAAATGGACGTGCTTTAAAACCCAATGCAATAAAAATCCAGTTAAGATACCGGAATTAAATGCTTGATTCAGCATTTTGGTCTTTGTTTTTTGTGTATTGGCGTATGCAGAATAATATAAGTGCCTGTTTTCCTACAGAGATCATGCAGAGAATCAGGCAGTGAACTTGCCTTTATTATTTTGTTGTGCAACTATTTTGAGAAATTATGGGTGGCAGCATGTTTTATAGTGCTTAAAAGTACGTGAAACTTTTATATTACTTATTTTGATTAATTTTTTTTTTTTTAAATAAAACTTTTCCAGATTTATTTTTTATAAAAGTAATATTTAGGCACTGCTTTGGCTTTTTGATGTCAAGGATAAATGAGAAAAAGAAATGGAAATTGTGCTCACAATATTCATTTATAGCAATTCCTTTTTGCAGTTTAGCATGTTGGTTGGACATACCAAGTCGGTTAATGATGATTTTCTCCATTTTCATTTTTTTTTCTCACGAGACCCTCTTAAAGATTTTGCCAGAGGCTCCCGATTTGTCTCATTGTTTGAGACTTACCTGAAACACTCAGAAATTAATTTTGGCCCATCTTCAGACCATAGCTTCTCTTTCAAAACAACGGCAGATTCACATGACAAAACTATGGTTGGTGGTGCTTATAAGTGATTAAAACATAATGAACGTAGTAAAAGAGCTAAGATTATAAAATGCTCTTTCGCAGTTGTTTCACCGTCAGCAGCAGCCACAAAATAGAAGCTTATTTGCTTTCCCAAATTGCCAAACAGATAAGGCCCTGTTCTGTTTACCATTTTCAAGTCGTTTTCTATTTTCGATTTTCCAAAACAGCGAAAACGCGTTCTCTTTCCCATTTTCGAAAACGCATTTTTAAAAATAAGTTAAAATTTTGTAAAAAAAACAAAAAACGGTAAATTTGTCGTTTTGAGTGTTTTCAGTTATAATCAAGTCAAAATTTTCAAAACTTATTTTTTGTGTTTTCAAAATAATTTTTCAAAATATCAAAGAGAACACATTTTCAATAATTTCAAAATGGACACTCAAAACAGAAAACTCAAAGCACAAAACTGAAACACAAAGAGAGCAGCCCCTTAGCGTTTCTTGATTCTACAATTTTAGGGCTATNTTTGGTGTTTTCAAAACAATTTTTCAAAATGTCAAAGAGAACACATTTTTAACAATCTCAAAATGGACACTCAAAACACAAAACTCAAAATGAATTCAAAACTCAAAACACAAAACTGAAACACAAAGAGAACAGCCCCTAAGTTATTTTTATATTAATAAAACTTACTTTTCTAGATTTTTTCTTTTTCTATAGAAGTGTGCTACCAAACATGCACATTAGAAAGGTGAATGAAAGATCCACAAGCCTGTATTACAGCACTGCTAGAAATTGAAGCCTCAAATATTTTCAGACCAAATTACATTACAAAGAACTATTCAAATTTCTTGATTAGAGAGAGATCGTTCAGCATTTTCTCGATCGCATCGTCATCGTGTGCTCGTCCTCGAGTCTGCAAAATATACAAAACGGAAAAACAACACGCAAAAGCAGAAAATTTATAGCCGTTATCAATGTGAGAGCTACATATATTCGTTCAAAAAATCAAACATTGCATGCAATGGAAAGAAATATCCGGGGCAGGAGCAAGAAAAGCTTGGACGTATAATACCACTGGGGTGGACTCAAATAGCGAGTATTTTTCGGCATATGCAAATCATTCGGATCCAAGGCTTCTTCCCAAAATGCATAAATCATGTCTACTGGAGGTAGAGAGAGGTTAAGGTACCTTGATAGATGGGACCATGGCAAGAGCTTCTTCCACTGTCTCTGGGCAAAGGTTTCCAAGTACAGAAAGCTGCATATTACGTTAATTATATAAGATACTAAGATATTCATCAGGTATGAAAGATATCTCTGCTTGGTAAGTGCAAATAATTACCTCGAATTCAGCCAGCTGATATCGACTGAGAATTCTGACCTTGAGTTAAGATTCACATTGTTTAGTTGAAATAAGACAATTGAAACAATGAGAATGTAACAAAATTATCCGCATAACACGATCACTAGTATCCTTTTATTGGATATTCTAGAAGAGTCCATTATAGCATGAGCTTCAGATTTCATGCTCCCAAAACATAATATAAATCAAGCAACAGTAATATTTAAAACCTGACGTAGAAATGGCAATCTGAACTATAATTATACAAGGAAAAGCTAGCGTCTCCTTGCGATTTTTATATATACAATCAGTAGAAAAAGAAGGTATGTATATGCTTCATCTTTAAGCATCTCGGTACTTTTTTATTTTTTATTTTTTAAATAAAAAAAGGACTTGCAATTCAAAAAAAGATACGGCAGCACTTGCAATCCAGATACTAACTGCATGACATAAAAAGTGTTTTAAGTTTCTAACCGACTGGTGCTAGCTCAAGACCTCCATGTAATAGGTATACATCAAACTGATGTTTCTCATCAATGTTCTTTGTTTATAAACCATCGGCAAGTGAGCACAGAAGCAACAATATGTGAAGCAGGACTGTCTTGTGTCCTACTATCTGAAGCACAAAGAAACAAAAGCAACTTCTGGAATATGAACTCTGTATACATATTAAGGAACCGCCCCCAAAGTAAAACGTTGGTTGGTGTACCAGCCAAAGCGTGAAATGAGGAGTAGAGAAACAAGTAAAATTGGGAAAAAAAATCAAATACGGTAATGGTCCGTAATCCAAAACCATAGTGCTTAAATTTGTTAGCGTATCATACTTAAACAAGGATTAACATAAAAAACAATCATCAGATAAATCATAAATGGTATATGTACAAGTATAAAACATTAGGAAAAAATCATCATAGATGGATACTCTCGAACTTGTCTGACAGCATCAGGATTCTTATAACGGCTGAAGCGCTTCACATATTGGAGTGACTTCTCAAAAACCCTAGAAGGAAAGTAACCATAATTTAACACACCTTATGAGATCATAATCATATATTATTGGTTCAAATGTGACATTCTTTCCGAAACAAGATGAACTGAACTTTGGTAGAAGACCTAGATTTTGAAAGAAATGAAACAAGACACCATATTTCCTCATACACCCAAAACAAATGAGACAAATCATCATTTATCTCTAAATGAGAACAGAAGAAACAAGACAATTTTATGCACTCATTTTGAGTATATTCTGTCTGATCCCTATTTCATTCGTAATTTATTCAATTTCTCCCCTTTTAAGATAAAATGCACCATAAATCCTGCAATAGTAATCTAGAAAGCCAGAAATTGAAACATTAATAATCCCTTATGGCACGGTGCTTTTTTCTTTTTCAATTTAGTATCAAACTGAGAAACATAATATGCTTTTGCACTGTGAAACTGCATTTTCATTTTGTGCTGGAAAAAATTTAACTTATTCTTCACCAAACAAGCTTTCAAAATCAAGAAAATGATCAAAAGAACTATTCATGTGTGAAGAATATGCAAAGGTATGCCCAAGTGCTTATCGGACAAACTCATATCAATTTCAATCCTAAGCATTCCCGAAACAACAAAATTTAAATTCCTTCATCCAATACATAACAATAGTATAATTGAAGCATAGAGGGTGATCCAGATTCATCGCGGGTAAATGTAAACACATGCCAACATCTATATCATAATACATCTTCTCGGAGATTAAATTCGACATGTCATAGGGAAAGAAAAAATGCACTCAAAAGTTGAAAAACAAAAGAAAGAAGAAATTTGAAAGTGTGTCACAATATACTCACTGAGATACTTGGTTCATCGGATCCTCAGACATCTGCTGAAGCTGCTCATACTTGTGTTCAAGAATTAAAGCAACTTCACAGTTCATCAGACACTTAGCTTTCAAAAACTCTGAACAAATAATTACATAAAAATTTCAGGTTATGTCCATAGATAAGCAGAGTAAGCATAAGAGCAAGAAAGAGATATAACAGTCAGAAAAAACTTTACTTTCAGATATCTCATGAGATTACATAATTTCACTTATAAATTTGTCATAGTATGGTATTCTATCTTAATGCTTAAAAATATGTTTGGAAAAGGTTTATTCTTATCATCACCGCGTCAAAACTCACCAGGCAAGATTTTCAAAAAATTGTGTACATATACTGTCCAAGCTAAAGTTCAGAATAACCAAGATCTCTAAAGAGAATATAAACTTCTAAAGTAATTCTATACGATTGCCAGCCATCTGATGCAAAAGGCCTTATATCTGTGAACAACAAATGAAATGAAAATCAAGCATCATTCTTCTTCTTCAGCGAATAAGCATCACCCCTACAAAAGGAATGACCAGACAAGAGCAACGAATTGAATGTAACACGTAAAATGAAGCAGAGCCTCCAGTATGACAAATTTAAAAATACTGAGCGGCTTACCGATACTTTTACATGTTCCGAATTGCAAAAATTGAGCATCCTCGTACAATTTAGGTTTAAACTAGAACACTGATAAGATCAAACAAAACACTATCTCTAGCAGAAATTATATTCGACGCAATAAATTATGAGCTTAACTTAATACACAATTAAAAAAATCAATGAAATCGTAAAATTAACTCGAATCATTTACCAAAAAGTTCTCGTGTGATTTTTCGTTTGATTAAAGCGAGGAGATAATAAAAATTAGTGGAGAAAAATGAATACCATCGGGAATTTTGAGTTCGGCGGCGTTTTCTTCTTCTTCTCCAGACATTGCTGAAAGTTCAAATCTAGCTCCGTGCAGTGTAAAATGCAGATCGGGGCGAAGCAATGAAATTTAAATCATCAGTTGGGTCCATGGGATTGTTTTATATTTTCGTTTGACCCCTAAAGTTTTCCAATTCCTTGTTTTGTTAGCCTCATTTTGTCAACTATCCCTACCCTGTCAACAAAAATTTATCACCTGGCTACAATTTTGAAGTGTCACAATTTGTGCACTTTAAGGTGAGGCATCAAGATTTCATTGGAGAGATCGTCAGGAACAATTGATCTGAATTCAATTTCTCTCGTGCAACACTAAACTCCGTTAACTCAAAAAATTGTATCAATGATGTGGCCAACAAATCCAAAAATCTCTCACATCCATGTAAGTTAAATCCAAACGCACTTGGACAAGCCGTTGGTTAATCAAGCGCACCCCGAAGGTTGAGTCAGCTGAATGAATAAATTTGAGCGTGAGAGCTTAATACGTGAGCCTCTAATCAATAGAGAAGGGATCGCTTGGGAGTAGAACACTAAAAAGTGTGTATAACAAGAATATATATTTTGAGTCTATAAATTTGCATTAACCTTGAATGACACTAAGTGTGAGATTTTATACTTGAGTAAGGTAAACGAGTTCCGTTGGATGATATGGCACTTTTTCTTGTCAGATCCATGGCATTTCTGTTACAAGCATCAATTAATCAATCAAAACATTAAATGCCAAAACCTCTTTCATATCTATAAGTCCTAGTTTTTGCAAGTGGTGACCGTGTAGGTGTGCAGGGGCGGCATTGACAGCTTATTGTCTTGTCAATAATTTCACCATTAAATCTATTAGGGATCTTGCCATCATCTCGTCAGGACCGGCTGGATCTCTGCCCAAATGGGATAGGTGTGGTCTAATTCCATGGGAAATTGGACTCTATAATAGGGTTGTCCATGTTGC
Source organism: Fraxinus cuspidata (assembly GCA_903798385.1). Classification (NCBI taxonomy): domain Eukaryota; kingdom Viridiplantae; phylum Streptophyta; class Magnoliopsida; order Lamiales; family Oleaceae; genus Fraxinus; species Fraxinus cuspidata. The sequence continues at coordinate 3,639 of CAIGRP010028843.1, read as the reverse complement.
CATGTAGGGTGTGGGCCCTCATCATCTACCACGTAGCTCAATTAGGTATGATTATTTATACGAGTAACAAACGCGATAAAATTAAAATAAATATATTATATAGAGATGTTAAAGAATTGGCTCGAGCAGGAACTTAGCTCCTATCCGATCCCCAAACAACCCCACCCCTCCCCGGCGTTCTTTTTGGTCAAAAATCGATTTCATTAACAATTATGACATTTTATAAATTTTTAGCAAAACATTATGGCAAAAGAAAGATGACAACCCATTACGTTCGCGCTTCTACTTTCAGTAAAGACGATTTTGTCCATGTTTGAATCTTTTTATGCATAATTTCACCTCTTCGAGTTGGTCAAGAGGCAACAACCTTTGACGCCCCCACACCATTGGGACAACCTACTTCGACAAGAAATGGCAGAAGTGCAACGACCTAGCCCAAACACAATAACGCTGTAAAGTAACTTATTGAGGGGTAGATTTGGTACTTTGAGAAAAAGTATACATAGGAGCGTCAATGCCACCATTTTAACTTAAAAATTCCGATCTACACGATGGGAACACAAGGAACATTCTCAAAACTCGAAAGCCAATAAGTTTTTCGAAATTAATTCGTCAATTTATCCAACATATAAACAAACAAGAAGTACATTCAGAAATTATCATCTTGAAATCATAGATCAATTTACAACTAACATCAGTTCAAAGGTGTAAATCAAGAGCAAGGTTCGTCTATTGTATCTCAGACAATCTGAGTGAATGAAGAACACATTGATTTAGGATTACCATATGCCGGACGAGAGATGAGGCATCATTACAGCAGCAGCGAAAACCTACGAAAGGAGGAGTTCACCTGATGACAAAGAAACCATAGAAGACAATTAGACAACGTGAAGAAGTTAGAACAAAGACAACCTAAGTTTCTGTAAGTAATCACCGAGAGTAGGAAAGCGTGTATGTCCCAAGGAATGAATGGTCTTGTCGTGAAAATATCCCATTGTAAAAGGGATTTATACAATCTGGTCACCATTTAACTGTTCGATGCGAAACTAAGATACTAGATTAAGGTTTGGCATGGGTTTTTAAAAGTCAAAGGCTAACTTCGAAACTGATTGAATAATTGGAAGTACTTTGTCTGCTTAGAAGAACTTCTAGACAAAGCTGGCCCAAGTTGACTTTCTAATAAGTTCTTCTACAAGAAGCAGAAGCTACTATACCAAACAGGCTTTAACAAATCGCTTAAGCAGTTAGGTTCAAGAAACTCAGTTCAGCAGAAAGGATAATCTTGTGCATCAACAAATTCCTTGATTAGAATGCAATATTAAGCGGAAAGTTCAAAGTTAAGGCAATATAGATTACTGTATCAAAATACCTAACACTTCCAAAGAGTTAAAGCAAAACAGAGATTCAGATATTATAGTAAGTGTATAAGCACTTCCAATAGAATTCGCCATTTTGGTGGAGATAAAGAGCACTGTATAAATTTCAATCTAAAGAACCTATTAACAATCCTGCGATCGATTCCCATCTTGCAAATGCCAAGACAATAAGAGGACTATTTCCAGGTACGTAGGACCATTTACGATCTCATTATTCAATATCTACACGCAAAAGCCAATAGCTAAATAGAACAAGGCTTACCGTGAAAAGGAAATCCATGAGTTGATGCAACTACTGAATCAAAACTTAGTTTGCCACAGTACTAGAAGTACATGGCGCTTGCACATTGTCATCGGTCAAAGAAGAGTTGCCACCCATCTCTAAGGTGTGCTGTTCAGCTGGAACTGGAGTTGAGCTATCCTCCGTATTATTTGGCATAGAAGCTACGTTGGTTCTACTATCTTCTGCTATTTCAAGATGATCCATCATGCGGGATACAGGTGCAATATCTGGATCAACATCTCGACGAACCACAGTGGAAGGGTCAGGCGTCGAACTATTGCGAGCAAACAGTCTCTCCTTCCAGCCTCTTGTGCTCTTGGTTATCGAATCTCTGTACCTGAAGGGAAAAAAACAAATTGTTCATTCCAAAGACTCGGCAAAAGAAAAACTTGCCTCCTCTATCCTAGAGTAAGACACTTCATGGAAATCTAAATTTAATGTGGTTTGGTTGCGACTTCTAAGATCTAAACCATTGAATTATTTTTTCTTCTGCTCTTATCCTTTTCGTGCTTCTAGTTAAGTTGAAGGTCAATAATTGAAAAACATAACCTGATTTGTCTGATCAAAATCAAAGCCCTCTAGAGCCATTCGCAAAGATTTAGATCTAGATAATTGATTGGAACAAGTAAAAGGGGGTAGCATCTACCATAAAAATGGTTTTTTTTAGAAATCTATGACCATCTCACTAGTGAAGGTACACAACTTGATACTCAAAACACAACTGGAATCCTTAAATTTGATAACAATTACGAGATGACCTGAAAAGAGAAGTATGACATTTACAATAGGACCTGAAGAGCAAATTATATACTCAGTTTCCTTATACCTTGTTGACAATGCACCTAGTCGAGATTTGAGAGACTCTGAGAATGACTGCAAATCTGACGGTCCAGCTCTATCTTGACTGTTAGGGGAAGTCTGAGAAGGAGACCTCCTGCAAGACAACTTAAAGACTAAGCTGTACTGAACAACAAATATGAAGGTAGAAAATACTAAAACAAAGATCAAGAAACGCAAGTACCGATTGATAGTGGAAGTTCCAGGTTGATTTGCAACAGCGCTTGATCCTGGCATTGGGGCTGCAACCTGATCAACTTGAGCAGGAGATGGTTGTGTAGTAAGTTGTGCAGAATCTTCTTCTACAGTAATAAATGGAGAATTTGGGCTAGCTATCATGACTGGAGGTGTTCCAACTCCACCTCTATGAGCAGGGGAAGAAGCAGAAGAAGAGGAAGAATTTGGATTAGTTGAAAACACCAGAAAATGGGGTCGGCCTTGAGTAGATGACCTACTCCTATGACCTTCCCTCCTACCAAGCTGACGAGTCCTTCCCATCGCAGCAGCAGCAGCTAAGTGTTGAATAATGCGTTCTTCAAGTTCAGAATCACTTGCACTAACTGGTAACTGGACCAGAAGTTAAGGATAATATTATTTGAACTCGCAACATGAAGTCACCAAATAAGAAATGAGTAGGGGACAAATGTTTATAAATGTAGGAATGAAACAAGTACATGCTGCAATTCGAAGTCTCCCAAGGTTGGATGATGAAATATAGTGGTGTTTCTAGGTGGATTCATTCTCAGGTTCCTCTCATGTTCCACAGCATCGAGCAATTCTTGGCTGCCAAATAATGCATAGCAAGGGTGTCAAGTATAAGAAGAAACAGATGTGCAACTTGAAAAGGAGAAAAGGCCAAGTTGGTATACCAGTTGGGATCCTTCAGGCTGATGGTTTGCCAACACATTGGGCACTGTGAGCTTCTCTGGCACCTATACTTATTGCAAAATAATGAACGACTTTATCAAAACATTATGCTGATACACAACAATAGAGAGAAATAACTCGAGTTCTCTTAAAAAAAAAAAATCAGTTTCTTTTCTAAAATGCCATACATAGATTCGAAGAAAGATAAAGATAAATCGTTAGCAGTGGGGACACCAGATTCAGACCACCACCGACACGCTTTTATGGACGTCGGAG
>CAIGRP010028841.1:0-17720 GCA_903798385.1 Fraxinus cuspidata | reverse complement strand
ATTCACACCACTTTATAGGCAGTATAAATGAATATGTCAGAAGTACAAGCATTTGAATGAATATAATGAGGAAGCATTATCTCTTCTACTTACAGTTTGAGTATCCCTGCACAAATTACTAACGATCATATTAATTTTCACTCATAAACACAATATGCTCATGGTCATTCAATAGCTACACCGATTTCCTCTGGAAGGGAAAACCAATAATGAATACTCAATGGCTCAAGTTCAGTGCAACATAAAATATTGGTACTTACAAGGACAACTGCATGCGAAGGGATATCCAAGCCAATTTCCAGTTCATCCGACCTCTCATTAATGATGCGTATCTTCCTTTCCATGCCATTGACTCAGAAAACTTTTCGCGCCAATTTCACCGTGGGAAGGTATGACTTGCACGCAGTCACCATCCCTTTTGCACCAGAGCTCTCCTCTGAATCACTAAATCTNATAAAATATTGGTACTTACAAGGACAACTGCATGCGAAGGGATATCCAAGCCAATTTCCAGTTCATCCGACCTCTCATTAATGATGCGTATCTTCCTTTCCATGCCATTGACTCAGAAAACTTTTCGCGCCAATTTCACCGTGGGAAGGTATGACTTGCACGCAGTCACCATCCCTTTTGCACCAGAGCTCTCCTCTGAATCACTAAATCTCATTGCCCGAGCGGCCATCATTGATGATAAGCGAGTTCCAGCACTATACAATAACAACCGCACTTGTATATTTACCAACAACTAAAATATAAAATAGTAATTATGGTATATTTGGCTACTTAACGCAGGGTAACACATATTATGTCAGAACTGCATTGAAGCATTTAGCTAAAATCGCAGCCTTTATGTTTTAATATCCTAGCTCACAGAACGTAAATTTCAATTTTTTTAAACTTATTTTATCCTCACAATCAAAGAATATGTAATCAAAATAATCAAATTGCCTTTATCTTTGGATTACTTCATCATACTCCCAAAGATTGAATTCTCGGGTTCCAACTATTTCGCTTATAAACAAACAGCTTAGCCTTAAGAAATTGGAAATTGACATTCAAACAATAAGATTACTTAATTACAACATTAATTTTGAAATCTATGTATTCTCTCTGTTAATGTTTCCCAAAGGAGCCAGCCAGGATACTTCATTTATTTATTTTAGTTGAACCAAGGCACCAAAGCAGTTCGCAACTGGCTGCAGCCCAGTATTGGTGGTTCTCGAACTCTCTGCTTACTACAATAATTCATTCTTGACTTATTTTTATTTAGTCAGGAAGTTTTGTTTATTTTTCTTCTTCCCAGTGAACAACACATTTTCAATCAAAAAAAGAAATCAGTCGCATCATCTCACATTCTGCCAATAGCTTCAATAACAACCCAATTGAATGAGATTCGTGTTTAGATAAAAGTATTTTCTGAAAGTACCCAATATCAAGAACGTGGCAAGGTTTAGTGACGGTCTTCTCAATTGCTTGACGGAAGGTTTTGTTTCACGGGGTGTCGTTGAGCATGTCTAGATACGACGTAGTACCGATGAGGGGTTTCCAACTTCTGCAGTTTCTTTTTCTTCTATGACTACCCATTCCGAGTTGCCGGTGAGCAGGTCGAATTTTAGCTGGAACATTCCCTGAGTCGACCCGGAGGCAGAGAAAGAGCTCACGGTTCTAGCGGAGGCGGGCGTGGTAGTTCAGGGGTTCAACCGAGTGACAAGAAGGCTCTTGAAAGTGTAACAGCGCGACGGCTGGAGGAGGAGAATGTGGGTTCACGGAAGAAGACAGCACGAGACATGGTGTCGCGGTCGGTTCCTTTCGTAAATGTATCTTATTCCCATATTAGTCCCCAACCTTAGGAAAATGTCTCCGTGAGAAACGGAGGTACCGATCTTGCCGCCGTGCCACACGGAGACACGTTGTGTCTCCGTGAGGCACGGAGGTACCAGGCGTGCCTCCGTGCCACACGGCAAATCGTGTCAAACCTGCCCCCTACAGCCGGTAAGCAATCTACCGTTGATCCAAATTCTCCTTCGGGTAAAAAGAGCACCAAGAAAACCATTGTCATTGTGGTTATCGTAGGTTTTCTGGGGCTAGTTCTGCACAGGGGAGAAACGATAAAAAGAGGAAGAAATAAGAGATGCGAGATGAATACTGAAACGACGTCGTTTTTGTTGACTATAGGAGAATTAAACGCGTGTACAAAAAAAACTCACTCTTTTATATAGTTAGGACACCGTCTAAGCAACTAATGTTGTGCAAAACAACCGTGTATTTCAATTCTTTCGTTAAATCTTTGTAAAATAAAGAATTTATTCATTTCTTTAAATAAATAAAAAGAAAAAAAATATGGGTAAAACTCTCAGCATTTTCAAAAAAATAAAAACAAGTCCCAATTAAAAAATTAAAGAAAAAAAATTTTAAAATCAAAAAAATATTTTCCTTCTCCAACTAATATATTTGTGTACCACCCAACCTGATTCCAACCCACCACCACTACGAGGAAATACAAGGAAATGGCTGGTTAAACCGACCATATTTCCATAGTGACCTTTGATCGTATAAACAAAAAAAGTTAAAAACATAAAAGATTAAGTTAAATATCAAAACTAAAAATATCCTCATCTTCTATCAACTGTTTGAGTAGAGAGGAAAAAGAAATTTCAAATTACTCACAGTCTACGGTCGAGATCCAGTCGAAGAAGCACCCTTAGAGTCAACCCAATGCCGACCACCATACAGCGGCCATTATCTTCAATAATGTTAGTTTTTTGGGGGTATTATGAGAATGATTTTTCATTTATTGTGTTTCAAAAATTTGTGGATTAAATTGTTATGTATAATATTTATTTTTTATTATTTAAATAGATTATTTGGTGTAGTAAATATTTATGTGTATATATTACAACTTGACGAAATCTTGTTGGAAATGGCAACAAAACTGTTGGCCCAGCCTGATGTTTTTTATTTTCTTTTCAATTTAAAATTATTTTTAATTCCTTTATTATTATGATAAAGTATTTTTTTTTAAATTTTAATTAAATAATATTTATATTCTTTATTAATTTAATTTTTTTCAATTTCAATTGAATAATATTTATAATATTTATTTAATTTTCAAAATTTTCTTTTGTTTAATTTGTTTTGATTTTATTATAATTTTTTTTTGGAAATAGTTTATTAAAATTTCTTAACTTTTTTATTTTTCTGATTTAAATTTTTTTTAGTTATTTTCTATTTATGATAAAATTTAAATTTTTTAATTTGAATTAAATAATATTTATAATCTTTGTTTAATTTTCATAATTTCCTTTTCATTTAACTTTTTTTTTTGTTTTTATTATAAATTTTTTGAAAACAATTTTAAAATTTGTTTAATTTGTACTGTTCCTTGTACATTTTAATTTTTTTTTAGATTATACTTTATTCCATTATCTTTTATTGAAAATTCTAATATTTGAATTTTGCAGGATGGAGTACCATCTAAATCTGATGTTGTGACAGATAGGGAAAAATGTACATGGAACTGTAGCTTTGATAGTTTCGCTACTGTATTAGAGTTGCAGATGATTAGCATGTAAATATCCTACGCTAGTTCTTCATGTGGTCCCTGTATCAGTTGAAAGAGGTGTAGTACTCTGGGCAAATTATTGATGCATTACTATGTCAGCTGCTTAGGTCATTCGACGGAGATGCTCTCCACTTCAACCTCGGGGGCAAGATCGCTACTTTCTTTATATTTGAGTTTGTCCTAATGACTAGACTGAAGATAACGGGCAACGAGGAAGCTACTGACGGTACTTAAAGAAGTAATACGCTGCACGAGATGTAGTTTCAGGGACATGGGATGATGTTTCTACCGTAGTTGATTGGCGCAATCAGGAAGTGCAACTAGATGTTCGACAAATTGAAGCTAGGACTGGTTCACATCCCTGAGAGAGTGGTGAGGTGTCATTACAAGAAAACTACAATCGACCTTTTCCATTTGAAAGCTGTTGATGACATCGATGACTGCAACAACTATCCGTCGGACCGGAGATATTTTGAGGACACCGTACACGTCTTCACCATATCACACTCGAAGCCTAAGGGGTCCATGCGTAAGTACGATACTTATGGATTGCCTTGGCAGTGCAGGTAAATGTTTTAACATAATTAATGTTAAAATATTTTATACTAAATTTATATATAATAATTGTATGTATTGTAGGTCTGGAAATATGAGACCGTCTCCCTCTTGGGTACTCGCTTTGCTTGGCGAGGGAGACACACTGCATTCGAATGTATTATTGGCGAGTATCCCAAGGAGACGAATGTCTATCTGGCAAACAATTATCAACCCTCCTCGATGACCCTCAAATGAGTATTACACATTTGCGATTTATATTGTATGTCGTTTCAAAATCTTATCACATAATTAAAGTCCTAACTGAGTGACGCCGTCGACATAGAAGGACGATTGAGGTTTTGTGTGTGAATTAGCCGTTTCGCATACAAAATTGGGTATGTGAATTGAATATAATTTATTGATTATCATTTTGTATGAGTTAGCCTATTTTAATTAAGTTAATAATTTTTAATGTTTTTATTCGTGTAGGAGCTTGGTCTAGTTGATCGAGAATCACCTCCACCGATGGGATCACCTCTACGGATGAGATCTCATTTTCCTCCATCCAAACACTTTCCCCATGGATCTCCACACATAGTGAGAGTCATTATTTTGATGATTTGTATGTCTGCCTGACTGGATTTATGGTAGAGGAGGTGGGCGTGTTACCACGAGGGTTGAGAGAAGAGGTGGGCGTCTTACGAGAGGAGGTAGGGGCGTCACAATGAGAGATAATAGAGGAGGTGGGCACGCTACGAGATGAGGTTGGGGCGCTACGACGAGGGTTGAGTGGCGAAGTATCAAATTTATGCCATAATGTTACAGTGCTACGAGGCTATATAAGAGAACTTTAGGATGAGGCTGTAGCACTCTGAGGCAATATAGCATGCAGACGAAGGGATAATAGATTGGGTGAAGGAGATGACGTTGGAGAGGGTGACGTAGATCGAGGTCATAGACTATTGTGGACAGATGATGGTGAATTAGAATTATTTTTATTATCTATGGAGTAGAAGATGGTGGCCCTGATGGGGACGGAAGATGTGGCAGAGGAGGAGATGACAGAGGGAGGGCAGTACCCAAGGCGAAAGGGATGGCCCCGATGACAAAGGAGGTAGCGGTGCCCAAGGCGAAGGAGGTGGGGGTCCCTAGGGCAGAGGATGTGCTCGGGACGGAGGGGGTGACAGATGATGATAGGACGCCCTCGTAACAAATGGTAAGTAGCGTGTTGATGGCCAGATGAGGTGGTCGGCAAGAGGCCAAGATTGCCATCACAGTACGTTGTTTCTCCCTTCACAGCTGAGATGAAGATGAAGACGTTCATTGACGAAACGTACCATAATCTCTTTCGAGAGGTGGACCATGTCAAGTGAAAAGCCTTTGAGACAGAGTAGAAAAAAATTATGCTCGGAAAAGTATTTTATGATCTATTGAAGTACACTATGATAACTCATCTATGCTTCTTTTAATAGTTTTTTCTGGTCTTTTTTAAGAACTAGCCACAGAATAGGCCAAATGACGATCTCGGACAGTTGAAATCATAAGTATTTCATTTTTTTTTAATTTGAAAATTTAGTTTTTAGCTACATAATACCGAACTAATACATTATTATTTATTTGCGGTTGCGATTGTGGTATGTTCGTAACAAAATATATCTAATTTTTGAGCATAGCACATAAGATTGATGGAATCAACCAATCCTGGATAGAGCATGGAGGAATAAGTTAGCGTTCAATTTATATGAATTCAATTATGATCCGTAAATATTATATATTTAATAGTGAAATAACTGTCAATATTGTAAAAACAAAATGAAAATATTGTTCAATTATCTGTGAAACCATTACATATATGTCTAATTGTCATATAGAGAACGATTAGTACAAAATTGGCGAGTGTACTTTGTTGCTATGCACCTGCCGCATCTATGCGGTCGAGAAAACTCTCCTATATATGGTATTCTAGTCGTACATGGACGTTCAGGACCATGCGTTTCGATTTTGAGTGGTAGCAAACTATTAAGTTGGAGAATATGGTCGGGAACTTCCCATTCGACTTCATTCAGTAGAGGAAATATGGTCTCAACATATGTTACTCTCCACTAATCAATCGTGTAATAAGGAGAGCACAAGGTTCTCACTGCAAAGCCTTTATACATAGCCATCGCGACTACATGCTCACATGGAAAACTCTCCATTTGAAATCGACTACTAGTGAAGGTGTTATCAGTCAAATCCACAATGTATGTCATATTACGTGTACATCTCACGGAGAAACGCACCTCATCTAGTGGTTCCGCATTCAATTTTCTCGCAACCTCTGCAGCCTTGAAGATTTTATTCTCCTGAGTTGGGGCTAGTTCGCTCGTGCAACTCTGTGATTTTGCACATCGGTCGTGAAACCACTTTTACAACTTGTTACGAATATTCTCATTTATCGCGAGGATTGGTAACTCTCTATCCTTCTTGAATAATACATTGAGAGACTTCGCATTATTTGACGTCATCATGTTGTATCGATGTCTTCGAAAATGTTATCGCGCCCAATGTAATTCCCATTTTGTTAGATACTCCCATATCGAGAATGAATTACTTCCTATTTTCACCATAAATTTATTACACTCTGCAATACTATAAGCTTCGGCTGCTCTCCTGAACAATGAAAAGATGTCTTTGTCTCGATGCCCAGTCTTCAAGTTGCTTTATATATGGTACATACAATACCAACGATGTGCCTCGAAAAAAACTTTAGCGATACCGTTTATTATAGATGGTCCCGATCAGTTACAAAGACAAGGTTCTCAAAATCAATATATCGACAATCATTCTCGCTATTGACTATGCCGAATGCAAGAGGGTAAATTTGGATGTTGGTATCTTAAATGTTGGTATCTTAACACAGAGCAATAATTAACTTGCCTTCGTATCTAGCTTTCAAAGTTGTACCATCGACTAAAAATAGAAGTCACATGGCATTTCGAAATTCCTGAATACATTGTCTAAGAGCCATGACGAAAAACTTAAAGCAATTTTTACCCTTCGTCTCAATAAAAAATGTCGAGTCAGGAGTAGTTGTACTCATTTTATGACAATACATACCAATTTAGCCTGGCTCTTCTTGGTCGAGCCCATTAAATCCTACAGCGCATTCTTTCGCCTTCCATGCCTTCGGTAGCTCATGACCACTTCGTACTCTTGACGGATGTTGCTAATGATGTCCGAAGGTTTGTAGATCGTCCGTTAGTCTTGATACTTGTGCATTATCTGTCGACTAATAAACCATGCTTGGGCTTGCCTGTGATCATTTGGATGAATTTGCACTTTGCAAGTGTGTTTCATGTAAACTTGCGAACTACAAAGAATTCATCCGTATCCATTTTCGTCGCTCGTAAACGACAACGGAAATTGTCGTCGACGCAGACAATCATCAACAATGACTTGTTTGATTTCTTTACATTGAACTCAAAGTTGTATTTTAGTACAATTTGGTGCACAGATTTCTACAAATCTTTCTTTGTTTACAGTCGCTCGACATGCAAATACTCATAATTGGGAACTACACTCGAACAATTAGATGATAGTCCATTCGATCAAGCCTCTGCGCTCCCACACCACTCATCTCTCTGATGAGATAAAGTAATCAAATCCTCATTTGTAAATTCATTATCATTCTCACTGTCATGAACTACCGACGAAATTCTGTGTGTAACATTAAGATCACAATGAGGAACAAGCGTATCAGGAATAACCACATCATCATCACGAGCTATTTCCATTGTGTCCCAAAAATCATTGGCATTGTGATCCCCTCCATCTGAATATTCGTGGTCATCTTCAGTGACATTCTTCCTAACTAAAGTCACGCAAAGAGGAGTCGTGTGCATTTTGTTCAATTCACTTAAGTATCAGAAGCAACCTTCATATGTGGAATCGAAATGGATGATTGCTTGTTGAATTGAAATCTCAGTTTCATATCATAGTGAGAGGAATCGACTTTCAGCTTGTTTTGTTAATCATGGTACATTTTCGCTTATGATGTACTCGATATTATGGCAATTGAAATACCACCACGTATATCACTCACCCATTTTCATACCCATTCATATTTTTCATCCAATTCAAAATTATCGAAGTAACAAACTGAGATTACAACAATATCCGCATTACAAAACATAAATTTTAATTGTAAAAAAATAGTTGAAAAATCGGCCTAACCATTAGACAGCAGGATAAAAAAAAAACTTAGCAGTCGTAAGAGCAGTTGTTACGGCCATGATATACATGCAGCTGCATTTTTTTTCTTGTTTATACATTGAAAAAATTATAGATTTATTAAAAAAAATTGTCTACATTTTAATCTATGTCGAAATAAGATTAACAACTAAAAATATATACCAATTTAACGAAAACAAAATTAAACATACACAAATATACATACCGATTCGAAGTGATAGATGTAAAAAAGATTTCTTGTTCAGCATTTGATCAATTTTTGAAATTTTGAAGTTAAAGCAGATGAAAAATTAGTGAAAATTATGTAAGAAAAAATTCTTACATGTTGGAATTAACTGGTAAGAAAAGTTATTTGATTTTGAAATTTTAAGCGGGAAGTGTATGATTTTTACTTGTTAACTAAAATGGTAGTATTATTTTTTAGATAAAATAATATTTTGTAATTGTGTTGTTTATTGGCACCTTTTTCACTTATCATTCAAAATGTTATTGTGAAAATATGTATTGGTTGAAAATTCAAAGTAAAAATTAGTGATTTTGACCAAACTAATTTTAAAAGTAACCCACCACTACTTCCCCTTTAAGAGTCCCAAAAAACATAGACGTGTAAAGAAAATTCATCTCCTACTCCAACTCACCATACCCTCGAACCTTCTATCGCCGGCTACTTCAACTTCGTCCACTACACCCGCCTGAGAGCACCGCCGACAGTCATCTAGACGCGCTGTACATAGATGAGGTTTTAGTTCAAAATACACATATAAAAGCACACCAGACCTTTGGGGTCTAGACCCTTCTGGGATCACGTTCATAAGCATATAGAGATGCTTTTATTTACATTTAACCGTCTCAAACTTGTGCAAATCGGAATTAATTTCGCTCTCACAACAATTTCTCCAATTTCATTTGCTACATCTACAAGGTTCGATTTGCAGATCCCATTTGGCTTTTTTTTTTTTCCATTTTGTTATTTTTCTGGATTTTTTTATTTCTTTTTATCATGGCAAACCCTAGGCGGAGTACTCAACTCTTATGGATCAGAAGATATATTTTCTTGACTCAAATTATTTATTGCATTTGTACTGTTGTTTTTTTTTTTTTTTGTTTTGCCCATGGAGAATGGCATCCTGCAATCTGAAACCTGCAACACCTACGTTTGATCTTCCCTTTTTTTTTTCTTTTTTGGGTTAACACTTTATTATTTCTAACGATTTTGTTGCTTCTATCTCCCCCATTGCTGAATGAATTTTGAATTTTGATTTATTTTTATTTTTATGAAGTCTTGTGATATGGTTACTTAAGTTTATAATTTGAATGGGTCTGTAATTATATTCACACCACCGTTGTTATTTGGATATGGGTAATTATATTCGCACCACATTTTTTATTTTTTGTACCACACTTTAATTATATTTAAGGCTATCAATCTTTACTTATTATAACATTAATGCTTCTAACGATTTTTCATGAAATTTTTATTCTTAAACTTTTCATTAATTAACACATTTTGTATGCGATACTATTTTATGTTCAAAAAATCCGTCGAAATAGCATCTAATAACTTATTTTCTCGTCATCTTTCAAAATATAAATAAATAAAAAGTACGACAAAAATACTTTTTCCTAGTTTCAAAGTATTGAAATAAAATATTTTGACATAAATTATCGGACAAGATATATTAATTAATCAAAGGTTTAAGTTAAGAATTAGACAAAAAAATTAAGAAAATAATTGTTACAATGAGCAAAAATTAAGGAGTTTATCTGTAATTAAAATGTGGTGTAACAAATAAAAATCCCGGTGGCGATATAACAACCATTTGCAGAGTTGCTCTTTAATGGTGGGGTGGAAATCTTTCATTTTTTAATTTTTATAATCGAGACTCATTTGCATTTCTTTTGAAAACTTTGAGATTGACTGTAATTATTTTTTTATTTTTGTTTATTTAAATCAGAGGGCAAATTTGTTATTTTACAATGCTTTAATGAAGGAAGTGATAAGTTTGTTGCGCGTTTGGTTGATTTGAGATTGTATTGTGCCAAAATGAAATGATAGATTAAATTTGCTCAAAACATAAAAAGGATAAAGATATTTTGTACCAATTAACCTTATGAACTGTTTGATTGCGTTTATTTTTTCATGAAAATTGTCATTTTCCTAGCTTTTGTTGTTTGATACCATTATTTTTCATGAAAATTGTCACTTTTTTCATGAAAGTTGGTACTTTTTGTCCGTTTAACATTGACTTAACAAATTATATATTCAATTTTTAGATGAAATAAGATTTTAACAAAATTCCACTATATAAGAATCATCAACTTGTGTGTCTTTCTAAATAATATAAGTCCGAACTCCTCATGTGGAGGTTGTCAACAATAAAAATAAGAAATAAAAAAATAAATAGAAAGGATAACATACATGTTAACAAAAAATATATATATATATATAAGACAGGCTATTTCTTATAAGTTAAACACGTTTTCAACAAACATACTAGGTATCAACTATTAATTAAGCCATAAGTCAATGGCATCCTAAAGTAATGGAGGTGTATTCTCAAATACCAAATCACGGATGATTTCTTCATCAGTCAAGCTCAAAAATATTCTAGCTAAATTCTCGTTTGATTGAAATACTTTCATGACTTGCATGATGTTACACTTGTCTATGTTCATGCATTATAGTTCTTCTAGAACCAATTACCAATTGATGTGATTTAGCATATCTAACATTCCTTAAATCTTAATAGCATTAGCAATTTTTTTAGACGATTCAACAATGCTCAATAGGGCATTAAGGCTCTCATCATTTGGTTGGATACGTTTATGCCAGATTTTATTGGTTCCTCCTTCGGCTTTTCGCTTAGGAGCTCGAATTGGGCTTAGATCCATATCCTCGTTTTGATCATCAACCTCATTCACACTTTCATCTAAAAAAATAAAAATAGAATTTGCTAGAACCTTTTGTATAATATGAATTATATATATTTATAATTTACAACTTTTAAATATTATGAATGGGGGATAAATTGTCATTGTCAAATACAACGCAATCTGTTGTAATAGAATCATTTCCAAAGATAGCCCCAACTCATCATAACGAGAACAAAGTTTGGTCTTCCACTTTCCAAATTTTGGTTTTTCCTTTAAAAAGAAATTGGAGGGGAAATACGTTTTATGGTTAGTCAATGTCCAAATGAAACTATACAGCTAATAATTTTATTTGTTGCTGAAATATTATACCTTGAGAAACCCTTCCTAAGCTAGTGCATCGACCGTGACACGCTCAATGTCAGGATCCAACCCAAAATCGCTCATACTTAATAATGCGTGAACTTCAACATATTCTTTTTTAGAGTCTTCAATCGCGCCCTTACATTCTTATTCATACCACGACTCTGCATCCGTTGTATATGCTCTCAACTACTTCAGAAACTACATATGACGTAAAGCCATTGTCACTTCTTTTGTGACTAGCCAACAGTTTGTGACAAGTCCTAAAATTAAATTAAAACTTCCATCTCAATTACGTTGGTCATGCCCAACCATGTTTAAAAGTAGCTACTTTTTCCTCAACTCGGACAGGTTTACTATCAACTAATCCATATGTTCGTAAACGAGCACATAATTTTGAAACAGACCTATTTTCTTCCTAAGTACCTCACGACAGATTCCATCACTCGTACTAATTCCAAGACTCGTCACATACGTTGGAGTGATGCAATTGATGGATGTATGATAAGTGCAATAGTTCACCAAGTGTTGGCCAGTCACAAAAGGAGTGACAATGGGTTTACATCATATTTAGTGTCCAAAGTAGTTGAGAGCTAGTGCAACGGATGTGGAGTCGTGGTGTCGATTAGAATGTAAGGGCACAATTGAAAACTTCAAAAAAAGAATAGGTTTAAAGTTTGCTAGTTATTAAGTATAAGCGACTTTGGATTGGGACACTAGACGTGTCACAACTGATGCACTAGCTTAGGTCGAGTTTCTTAAGGTGTAATATTTCATTTACAAATAAAAATATTAGTTAACATATTAGTAATATAGTTTCTTATGGACATTGACTAAGCATAAAATATGTTTCACCTCCAATTTTTTTTAGGGAAAACCAAAATTTAGAAAGTGGGAGACCAAACTTTGTCCTCGTTATGATGAGTTGGAGGCTATCTTTGGAAGTTATTCTGCTACAGTAGATCGCACTATAATTGGCCATGAAAAATTCTCCTCCATTCATGGTAATTAAAAGATCGTAAATAATAAATATATATGATTCATATTTATTATATAAAAGATTCTAAGAAGTTCTTTTTTTGTTTTTTGTTTTTAGATGAAAGTGTGAATGAGGTTGATTGTAAATTGAGGATACGGATCCAAGTCCAATTCACGATCGTAACCGTTATGGACCAAAGAAGGAACCAACAAAATCAGCGTAGACCTACCCAAACCAATGATGACAGCATTAGTGCCCTATCAAGCATTGCCAAATTGTCTAAAAAATTACTAATGCTATGGAGATTCAAGCACATCAGATATGCTAAACTACATCAATTGACAATTGGTTTTAAAAAAACTACAAGGGTGTGACATCATGCAAGTCATGAAAGCATTTCAATCGGACGACAGTTTAGCTAGATTATTTATGAGCTTAACTGATGAAGAATTCATGCGTGATTTGGGATTTGAGAAGTTTGCCCGTGGTCCACCTCCATTATTTTAGATGCCATTGACTTGTGGCATTATAAATAGTTGGTATCTAGTTTATTTGTTGAAAAACACGTTTAACTTATAAGGCACAACCTAATATATATTTCCATCTTTTTTGTAACGTGTGTTATCCTTTCTATTTTTTTGGATGTTGACGCCTCTACATGAGGAGTTCGGGCTTGTATTATTTAGGAAGATACACACATTGATGATTGTTATATAGGTGGGCTTTTCTTAGAATCTTATGCCAATTGGTATAATTTGTTATGCCAATGTCGAATGGAGAACAGGTACGAATTTCTTGAAAAAAGTGACAATTGTTATGGAAAATAATGGCTATGAAACAACAAAGGTTGGGAAAATGACTATTTCCATATAAAATAATGGCTATCAAAAACAAAAAGACGGTAAAGTACAATATTTTATAGATTGAAAATCAAGTCAATCAAAAATATTTAAATAACAATTTTCATGCAAATAAGTTCTAGGAAATCAGTGGTGGATTTAGCCCATGCAAGCCCCAGCTCACTAGGTGTAAAAAAAAAAAAAAATTGTACAACTTTTTTGTGTGTGTGAGTGTGTGTGTGCGCGCGCGCGCGTGTATATATATTCTTCTTGTGTAAGTTCCATACTTGCAATCAAACACACTCTTGTACTAATAAGCTAAAATATACCCAATGTAAAGGAGATTTAGTTGCAATTGACCTATGATTTCATTCATGTACAATACATTACTGATACATGATCTATTTTACAAATTGAGATAGATATAACAAATATGCCAGTTGCTTTTAAACCTACTTCAATGTTGAATCTCCTGATAACAAGTTCATTTTAAGAAATAGACAATAATTGTCAATGTTTCCATGTTAGAACAGATAAGCTTATCTAAGCAGAAACCTACTCTAGCTAAGATACAACACTCACAGCTCACAAATCGGTTCAAATCTTTACAGAGTTAAATGGAAACTTATCCCAATTTCTCGAGAAACATGTCTCGAAAATTTTATAAGTGTCCAAACTTGGTCTCATAAATGGGATTCTCATGCTATGGATTTTATAAAGCAACAGCAATAGCAGGGATCATACTATCTATCAACTTCAACACCTGTTCGTCCATCTCCTTGCACCCAACCAAATTCTGAAGAAATTAAGTTTTAATGACTTACCGTAAATTTTAAATAGAAAATATCATTAAACAATTACAGTGTTATTGGAAAAATGTGACAAATGTAAACAAGGAAAAAGAGAAAAAAAATTTGTTGAATCTGAGAGACGTGGTGTTGTTTTAAATGAACTTACCAATCCAGCCAAGTGTATGTCACCAGTACGGAATCATCGATTTATAGTATCTGATGCTACCAAAAACTTGTACCTGACTGAATTCGAACCGGATGATTGAACCCTGCACGATCTGATCTTCAATACCTGAAACAAAGGCGTCGAGGTGTGTCCTCGTTGCCGTTCTGATACTTAAGTCAGAAAGAGAAATTGTGCAAAATGCTATATGCTGGAATATTATGTAAAATGTACCTGAATAATGAGGCTGAGTCATGTATTTATAGGTGTTTGGAGATGGAGTTATGAAAGGATCCAACTTCCTATAGCCCTTATCATTGTCTTACAAGGTGTTTGTGCTATGTTAGAAGTGCATAGTTTGAGTTAGAGTTAAATTTGTAATCGTTGGAGAGTTTGTATTCAAATAGGAAAAGTGGGGGGGGGAGTTATGGTCAAAATAAGTTTACCATTTGTAGAATGTGTGAGATAAGGTCAAGTAGATTGAGCAAAATGCACGAATAGCCCGACCTCATAGAACAATCCCGACCTCCAAAGCTAACCCCGACCTTGGAGTTGGGATATTTGAGGGGAGATAAGTTCAGGGGTTCTTGGTCGAGCTCGGGCTTAATACATTTATACTCATCACAGGTCTCCGTGCATCTAGGTCTTAGCTAAAGGTTATGTTCTCGAGTTGCGAGTTAAGATGCAACGAGGTGCAACAGCCTGAGATCGAATTTCTTGGGCTATTTGTGCGTAACACGTGTCGGACGCGTGTAGGGCAGGCGAAGATCGACCTTGAATGGCTGACATGTGGCATAATCTAAGGGCCAGGATTGCACGACCTTTAACATCTTCATGTGTTACAATCTTCATTTGACTAAAATATTTTTTCTGCAAACATGATGGATATTTTTTTACAAGTGTATGTATATCAATGTTTTCTGAACATCTCAATATCAACGTTTTCCAAACATCTCAGTCTTGTCACTGAACAAAACTTGGACAGAGAAAACCTAACAAATTGACCTAATGTACAAAACCACATTTCACCTTCACTGGGATGATGCAAATGTGTCAAAAGAAAGTTAAAAATACCTTGTTCGATGACATTTTAAAGATTACGATTCATAAATCAGCTATGAAGTTTATTTGTTCACATATAAGGTATTAATATAATAATTAAATATTGAATATTTTACTTAATTCACACGTGTTTCCATGAAATAAGTATTCAAATTTGGGATTATGTTAACTTCCTTTATTTTCGAAACACTCATTACTTACACATAAATTCTTTCCTTCCACGAATGCACTATCTTTCCCTCATTTGATGTAAGTTCTCCTTCTCAAACTTCCGATCACTTAAATACTATATTTTCCTCCTCAACCGTATATTTTCATCCCCCGCTATACAAACATCATCATAGTTTATTTAATTTGTGAAAGCCGTAGAATCAGAAATAGAAGTATAATTGCCAGAGTGAAGGATGGAAATAAGGGAAATAAGAGGGAGGAGGCACCACAAAGAAGAAGTGTAAAAAAGCCAAAGGGAATACCCAAAGAAACTCCATCATAAAGACAAAAATCGTTTGGGACGTCTGTGTCATGCAAAAAATTTCTGCAAATAAGGTATTTTCAACATTTTTTGTTCATTTGAGCTATATGTATGTAATCCAAAATTGATGGGTAATAAGGATTGCAAATGTATTGGAAATTTGTGACTTTTATTCTGTCCAATTTTAGTAGAAAATGAAATGGGTTAGGGTTTCCATTTGAAAGTTTTGCTTTATAGAAATTGTTTTTTATTTTTATTTTATTTTTGAATTTATGAATGATTTGTGACCTAATGACAAATATGTCATATGTGACCTATCAATATAATTGTGACCATGGTTTTTATGGACCTATGACTTGAGTACCTTTCTCTACATCTATGACCTCAATTACATGATTATATACCACTGTACGTATTTGTGACCTAATTTAGTTTTCTTTACAATTATGTGACCTGATTGTATACCATTATATGTACACGTTACCTAATTTACCTCTCTAAGATTCTATATGTATGTGACATGATTTAGTTTATATTTACAATATGTGACCTGAATGAAAACTAGTATTGTTACCTGATTTGCAATCTTGTCTATCATTATCAAAATTTGTGACCTCATTTGTTGTACAATTCCAAATATGATTTTAACATTGTATTCATGTAAACTCATGATACAGTTGTGGAACTTCATCATGCCACAAGAGACTTGGATTCCTGAAAAAATTACCAATGCCATGACAACTGTTTTTTTTTTAAAGTGTTATGCTCTAAATTCAATCGATTTAGGTTGTAAACACTTTTAATATGTTTAATACATTTTTTCTGGCAAGATCTATTATTTATTTAAATTACTTTTCTAATAAATTATATTAAATAATAGAGTCCGTAGATTTAAATCTTTGCAATTTGTTAATCACAATCAGCTGTGATTGTGAGATACAAATTATAATATGACTAAATCTTAAATTATCCATGATCGAAGTGATAACTAGATACAGATATCGTTATTACGGATAGACCATCATATGTGACATTTTTTATTTGCGAAGTAAGCAGCTGATCTCACAATCTAAAGTATGGTAACACTTAAATGAATACATGGATGTTTTGTTATAGAACAAAACATTGGAGGCCTGCTGAGGAGTTTCCATATAGATATTGAAAAATAATTTAATTTCTGCTGTGCGTGTTAAGTAAATTCCCAACAGTGGTATCAGGTTCTACTTTATGCTTGTTAGAAATTATTTTACATCTTGGAACAATTAAAAGTTGACTGTTCATATTATTCTTGAATCTAGCATTATTGAAAAAAATTTTATCTTCAAAAATTTGTTTTTGAAAATAAAACATCTTTTGGGTCGAAAAATAAAAGAGGGTCAGCGGCGAATGTCGCCACCTTGTAGAGGGCAACAATGCGCTTGTGAAGCATTGTAGTGGCGTCTGTGGCTGCCGAAAGCGCTTATGTGGGTAACAACGCTTTTGCTTTGCTCCAGGCGACAAGATGTCGACCTCGGAGTGCGACGGGTCCCACCACAGATAAATGAGGTGCCAGTCATTGTCGGCGCTGCTAAGGTTTAGGGTTTTTCGAATGGTTTTTGGGGACGGGGGCTTGTCTTGTAATGTATGAAATTTCGGGGACCCTCCTACAATTAAAAGAAACGAGTCTGGTTGCAATTTTGTAACAAATGACCTATCAATTTTCAAAATTAAAGGACTTGTTCTTAATTTTAAAATTGGAGTCAAAATGCAATTTCAAAATGGTTTTTGGATTTAATTATTACAGAATTTCAAAATTTGAGTTTCATAAAGGTTTGACCCAAATTTAAATTTTATTTAAAATTGATGACT
>CAIGRP010028821.1:0-17562 GCA_903798385.1 Fraxinus cuspidata | reverse complement strand
ACATTAATTTGCAACCAAGTATAATTAAAAGTTACACTAAAATTCGATCTCAAATCTCAATTCATGCACAAATAAGAAAGAAATGCACCTACACTAATGGGATGAACGCGTATAGACTCTTATTTCCTGCCCTCACTCGGTCTAACACCCTTCAACTCATTGAAGCAAGAGAGGTTCTATGAATTTTATAGGCAGATAACAAAAATTCAAACAGCGGGGACTTCCTAAATAGCTGGAATTTACAACTGTTAGTCCCATTCATTTGCAATTGCTGCATTAATTTCTTTATGTACCTTTCTGGACCCCAATTCATTTGGCTCTCTCGGTGAAACCGGGTAANGCTGCATTAATTACTTTATGTACCTTTCTGGACCCCAATTCATATGGCTCTCTCGGTGAAACCGGGTAAAGGTCAACTAACTGGATGCGTTTCTATCAACATAACATCCCTGGGAAAACTTAAAGCATGCCAACTACCAAAACTTTGAAAGAAAGCGACTCCGAGCACGAGGCCGCCGCTGCCCAAAGCAATTTAAGTCCAAATCGCAGTGAATTGTGTTTCGGGACCTCTGAGGAGGCGATCAACGGCGACGTGTTGGTAGGCGGTGGCGAGTGACGTGGTGGGTCCTCCGTGAGGTGAACAACCGAAGATGTCAAGGCAAATGGAGGGTTTTGGCGTACAGGTTAGTAGTGTGTTTCAGAGTATCGGTTTTTGAGCGAGCGAATCGATCATTGAACGGTTTAGTACCAAATCTATGGATTTTTTCAATAGAATAAAATTACATGCTTCTTAATAAAATTTTTAGTTTATTATTTCTCATGTGAATTTTTTTTTTCTTATAAGTGATATTTAACTTATAGATATTTTTTTCTCTCATAAGTTATTGTGTCCCTTGTTTGATCTCAATTATTTTCAAAATATATTTTTCACTCTCTTCTTCTTAACCACACATTCTTTAATAAAATAATATTATCAAATTCAAAAAAAATTCTTATTTTTTAACTATACATTCTCTACCAATCTACTGTTCTGAAATGTATTATTAGTAAAAAAAATGGAGCTCAAACATGCACTTAGTGACTGTTTGACACAAATTAATTTATTTTATGATTTGTTGCATGATTATTTTCAACCACATATTCACACAATAAAACATTGTACACGTATACCAACATTTTTTAATGTTTTTTAACTACACATTCTCCTAAAAATATTATTCAAAACTCATTTTTCCCCCAATTAATGAGAATCAAATAAGCTCTTAATTTAAAAAATTAAATAAGGTTAAATATTTACTTAAAATTTTAAGTTAATACTTTTACTTATAAGTAATTTTTTAATTATTATGTAAATTTTCTTATTTTATAAGCAATATTTTACTTGTAAGTATTTTAATTATAATGTAATTTTTTTCTTATAAATAATTTTTTAGTTAATATATTTTTATTTTCAAATTAGGTTTGAAGGAAATATGTTGGTTGAGAATAATTATTTTATAAACGATAAATTATAAGAGAATATGAGAAAGAGTCAAAACACATCGATTTGGTGGGTTGAGAGTATTGGTCAAAATTACAGTACACCAATTTTAGGTGATTTTTAAACCATCCAAAATCGGTGTCCAAATAATTTACCAACCACCGATATTCCAACCGCTCACAAACGGTGCCAAAAAAAAAAAAAACTCCCAAACGGACCCTAAGGGTTGCATAAACAGTAAACTTAGGTTTCTATTTACAGCTTTACCCAGCACTTAAACCAGTTTTTGATTGATTAATTGTTCACCGTTGAATAATAAATGGTGTCAATTATGGACGGGTAACGTGAAATCATTCAAATATATCAAATTGAATTAAGCCTTTCATTTTACAACAACACGCATTTATAAAAATGAAGGAAATTCTAATTTTCTTGAGTGCAATTTAGGCCCCGTTTGATTCACATTATTGTAGAATGAGAATGAAAAATAGAGCCGTTATTGGGCCCACACAAGAGATATGAGATAAAAATTTAAAATTGATGATTTGATGCGATGGATAACGGTCATATTTTTCATTTTTATGGATTAGAAATGGGTATCAAACATGGCCTTAATTGATTTTGGACTAATTTTGCACGATCAGCTTGTCACGTAATATTTCTGGCAAGTCATGTGAGATTTTCCATCAACATTTGAAAATTTTTTCTCAATGGAAATGATGATGAATCGAAAAGTTGGATGAGTAGGTAGAAACCGTTGAAAGTTTAGTGGCCATTGAGTTAAAATTTAGGGGTGACTCCTATATCACAATTTTTTTTCGATACACTATATTTTAATAGCAGTTAAACTCCTAATCTCCGCACATTGTAACAATTATTTTCTTAACTTTCTTTATCGAATTTTTATCTTCAACACTCCATTAATTAGTACGCCTAGTTCTTACGATAATTTATATTAAATGTCTTATTTTCATGCTTTAGATCAAGAGAAAAATATTTTTTTCGCACTTTTATTTATTTATTAAAAATATGAAGAAAGTAAGGACATATTCTTTTTACCATTTTCAAATCATTTTTTGTTTTCGATTTTCTAAAATAATGAAAACGCATTCTCTTTTCCATTTTCGAAAATGCGTTTTTGAAAATAAGTAAAAAATTTACAAAGAAAACTTAAAACGACAAATGTTTTGGGTGTTTTCAATTATAATCAAGTCAAAATTTTCAAAACACGTTTTATGTGTTTTCAAAATAATTTTTCAAAACACAAAAAAGAACATATTTTCAACAATTTCAAAATGAACACTCTAAGCACAAAACCTAAAATTAATTCAAAACTCAGAACACAAGATTGAAACACAAAGAGAACAGTCCATAAGTTATTTTATTTCATTTCTATGGACTTTAGGATATAAAATTGTTATTAAATACAAAACGCGTTAACTAATGAAACGTTTGAAAATAAGAATGACATGAAAAATTGTTAGTGAAATAAGTGTTACAATGAGTAGAAATTAAGAACCTTAAACGTAATAAAAATGTGGTGTGAATTTAATTACCCTGGAGTTGATACATTTTTTTGAACAAATGGTCTCACATCTATGTTCCCCATGCCATGAAGGTCCTTGATCTTTTTTTCATTTGGCACTTGCATCCTCATACTAATGTTTTTAGCACAAATAGTCAATTTTTTACAATTTATTGCCATAAATGGAAATGATTGAATAAAAAAGCTAATTGTATTTTAAATTGACAAATGATATTTGACATTATGTAAATCTTGATATATGTGTAGTAAAATCCTAATTGTATTACTATTTATAAGTTGTGTTCATCATATAGGTGATGTGACGCTATAATGATAATTATAATATCAAATCAATTAAAAGATTTTAAACATTGACATTGCTCGTCTATAATCTAAAAGATATTAAACATCACATGAAGTGATAATCATTTTTTAACAATTATATTTTTACTATAATTCAATTATTTCAATAATAATTTAATTTTTCGTTTTTTAAGTATGTATTTAATCATTTCAAAAATACCATACTTTTCGTTTTCAATATGTATTTAATTTATTAATCACTCGAACCATTTGAACAAGATTAACATTAATTATTCTGTCAACTATTTAGTTATGATGGATGTACATTTGACACATTCATTACCTTACTTTTCGTTTTTCAATATTTATTTAACCATATTTGACGATTAATATGTATTTTATTTATTTAATTATTTGAACAATGTCATCATAAATTATTTTGTCAATTATTTAGTTAAAACCAATATACATTTGATATACGCATTTCAATTGATTGGATAATAATAAATTCATTATTTTTTCTTTGAACAAAAGATAAATATTTTTTAAATTTTATTCCAACTGATTTATTAAATGAGTGTTAAAATATATAGAAGGTAAATGTGGGGACATAATACGTATCCGTAATAAATAATTTAAATTGATATATTTAATGCGTATTAAGCGAATATGAATAAATGATGATATTCGTTGAATGTTCAGATCGAATCAAAAGAGTAAATGGAGGGACTATTATAATTGACTTTCTCAACTATTTAAATTGTTTTCACAAATTGATTTTTATTTCATTTGAATCAAAAGTTTATTTTATAGACAATTTGTATTAATTATTTTTTATGTTTTCACATCATACAATATTTTTTTATAATACTTATAAATTATTTCAGAATAACGTGCAACGCAACTTCAACTAGGCCAATTCCAGAAAGAGCGAGCACATCCACATGGAATTTACTTAAAAAGAAAAGGAAAAAAAATAGGACAATTCCATTTGTACCGAATTTTTTGTATCGAAAATGTTACACCCTCTAACACGAGCGCGGGACCCATATAAATAAAATTTCTCAAATGTTTAGTCCTTACACCCAATTGTGAGCGTAGATAAAAAAATAGATGTACATATAACATTATCCAAAAAAATATTAGAACCAGCTGCCAGCACCAACAACAACCCCCGCTCCCCCAAATCTGAAGTGGCAAATACTTATTGGTTCATGCCATGTGTTAACAGAGAATTACTGCGTCACCTACCGTTTTATACACCTATACCACACTAAACTTCGCCGGCGATGCGCACTCGCTTAACCTACACTTATCTTGACCAGTTGACCTATATCAACCCCCATTGATAAATTCATAAACCCTTGAGTTTCTCAATTCCCCATTTCATACACACAGATAGTTCCTAATACAAACGGTTCGGATTCGGATCAGGAATGGCGGTTCGGGCGACTATGACACGGTTCCCGGGCGACCCGGATGCCCAGGAGGCGTGCGGCTTGCCGTGGGGCGTCACGTTGACTCCATTCGCTGCAAAGGACGAGAACAGCTGCCCGCCGGTGTACGGATCGGACGGGCATTTGTTGCCTCGCTGCGAGAATTGTTGGGCTTATTACAATACGTATTGTGACCAGGAGCAGTGGGCATGGACCTGTGCCCTCTGCGGTACACTCAATGGGCTTTCGTCTCAGTCGATTGCCAGATATTCCCTCCCGGATTCGTGCCCGGAAATTTTGTCGTCATTCATCGACCTTGAATTGCCGCGTAATTGCCTTTTTAGCTTTAATTTCACTCGTTTTCTTTAGTATTTTGCAAGAACATTACGCCAATTTTGGTGCCGCAGACAATATACCGGTGCTTTACTATGCTCTTCCGTGGTTTTCGTTTTCCGTAAATTGCATTGGTATTATTCTATCAATTTTACCAGCTGCTGAGACCTGCTGGTGTAACTGTTGTACCTTCCTCATTTTAATATAATCTCTTCCCCATGCAGTATGCATTCAGTAATCTCAATATTTATCTTGTCTTTGAAGACCTCGAGATGCCCTCACAATTTCCACCATAATTTATGATGCCTATCCTGGACAGAGGACTATATATAATATTGTAATATGAGATACAATCGCTTTCACGGGCATAATTAATTAGCATTATCATTTCCTTTGTCTGAGAATATTTGTATGCAGGAATTACGAGCTCGATCCTATGTATAACATAATTTATGATAGCAAATTGTCCATGGAGATACAAGAAATTCTGTGATACTGTATGGGCAGTATTTGTAAATCTTGCTGCATTCCCATGCATATTATACGCTGTCTCATTTTTATTTGATTGTTGATTGTTCTTCTTGTGGTGGCAGTGGAAGGATCAGAGGAAATGCAGCCGAGGCCGGTGTATGTTGCAATGGTTGATCTTTCGTGTAAGATTTGCTCAACTCTGTGGTAAAATTTAGTAAGTGTATATTTGTTGACTACTATTTGATTAGTATGGAAATTCCTTTTTTCTTTGTTTTGTTTCTGGGATCGGTTGGGTATGATGGTTGTTAAATATTGAGTATTGGAATTATCCAATTCTAGAGATTGTATATCACTTCGATTTCTATTAATGATTGTTATATGACTGTCGGTTCAGATTAACTTGCAGAATTAACTGAATTGTATGCATTATCAGTATTCTTCTAAATTTATGTTTGAGGTTATAAATTTTTGCATATTATTGTCAACCTCTTTCTGGGCTATGTGTTTTTTTTTATTTAAATGCATTATAAGGATTACTGACCTTTTGATTCCTTAACTTGTCTAATTGTACAGCATCAGAAGAGTTTCTGGAACTGACTAAAAGTGCTCTTTTAGCTGCCTTGGAAGGTTTGGGATTTTATGATTTTCACACCCAAGTTCATAATTATGGGAGGAAGTTTAATCTTGTACTTCTCTGGTTTTCTACAGCTCTTGGGCCTGGATCACTTTTTGGCCTCGCCACATTTAGTCACAAAATAGGTTTGTATGATGTTCAGGGAGCCATTCCTGTGGTAAAAAATGTGTTCATCCCCCCCGATTCTGATGGAAACCTGGCGATGGATCTTGAAGATGTCATGCCATTGTTTTCTTTTTTGGCTCCAGTATGTTGTTTGCTCTAATTCTGTAGAAGTTGTTTTTTATTTGCTTTTCCTCTCATTGATTTTTTGCATCAGGCTTTAATTGGTTATTGCCTGATGAATGGCGGTAGAGTCTTATGGTGCCTACTTACAAGAATAGAGGAGATATTTAAGATTGTTTTGAATGTGGAGGCATTAAGCTCTTGAGTCATTCTATGTCATCTATGAAATTGTGTGAGATGGAGACTCAGAGTAGATTGTGGTATAATATATTAAGGAATCAATTTAGCTTTATGCTTGGGATAGCTACTGTGAGACCCATATTATTGCCTAGGAGATTGACACAGAAGTGTAAAGAATAGAAACAAGATATGCATATGAGCTTTTCATTAATATAAAAAAATGCCTATTATAGGATGCTTATGAAAGTGCTATGGGTACTGGAGAGAAAAAAATATTTCTATTAGATAAAAAATAGTATTAACAATATGTAACATGATGCAATTATGAGTATACGATATAGTGGCTGTAGCATAGAATTTTTTTTTAATAATTATATGTAGGTTTGCATCAAGATTTTGTTTTAAGTCCTTATCCTTTTAGTTGTGGTTTTGTAGACAAGATTAGGAGAGTGTTAAATTGTAAGTTTGAACTTTGGAGTACTTAGAAATTTAAAGGTTTTAGGTTGAGTAAAAATCAAGTGAACTACATGGAATGTTGTTTTAGTGATAGTAGAATGAGAATAATATTGGAGGCTATAGAGGATTGCGTTGTTAAAAAAATTGCTAGTTGCAGGTACTTAGGTTTGATTATTAACAAAGGACTTCAAGAGGATGTAATGCATAGGATTACGGTTGGTTGGAAGCAATGAAGAAGTATTACATGAATTCTATAAGATAGGAGGGACCTTGTTAGGTTAAAAGGTTAACTCTACAATTACAATTATTGGATCTTCTATGCTTTATGATATTAAGTTTTAGGTTGTTAATGGACAAAATAACCTTAAAAATGAATGTGAACAAAAATAAGGATGTCAAGATGGATATATGGTTACACTAGAATAGATCAAATAAGAAAAGAGAAAATATTTCATAAATAAAGGTGGAGTGGCATAGATCAAGTATAAACTAAAGGTGCGAGAACTTTGGTCGTGGGGGGCATGTATTGTGTAGACCTATAGAAGTGAATATTTTTAAGTGCTAGGTTCAAAAAGGTGCGAGGCGTAGTAAAACGGCAATTTCAAGCTTATGAGCTTAGACATGCTTAGGTGAAGCCTAGTAGCATTTCCCTATTTTGAATATTATTTTAACTCTTTTAAGACTATTATTAGTTATTATGTTTATTTTAACCTTTAAATCAATAATATAGTTGGACTAAAAAAATGGTGCGCATGCCACCTAGGCCTGCATTTGGTGGTTAAAAATAGAGTTGACCGCCTTTTCCATGCCTTCTACATATGTGAGGCCTTTCCCTCATGCTTATGTCCTCTTTTTCTCACCTTTTAAAACACTGCATAAGAGTACTGTTGTGAGAGTTAGACAAATGTTAACATTACGGGTGGGTACCAGGTTTCGATCTGGATTTGTTGAGAATCGGGCTGACTCGGTTCCTATCAAAAATTGTAAACATGGAAACATTGGTCCTTGTTACACTTCTACCGTTTGTGTTTGAGTCTACAAAATTGTTAATTTTTCCGAGCATGTATATTCATAAACTTATTATGTAAATGATAGATTGCAAAAAATAATAGCTAGAACCAAAACCGGTCTAGAACCAATATGTTCTTGATTCTAAGACTAGAAAGGAATTATTTTATTTGGAACCCAACCGAACCAGCTAGTTTTGACTGGTTCTGATCCGCTTCGGGTGGTTTCAGAATAAAAGGCCCACCCTTGATTAATATTTCCTGTGGTAGTTGAGAAGATTTTAGTTGTATTGGACCTAGCATAGTGATGAACAGTAAACAGAATGGAATGGAAGAAAAAGATTCATGTAGACGCCAAAATATTAGGAATTAGGCTTAGGTTTTTTTGGTCGCTGTCCTTGTTTTCTTTCAGTTCTCATAATAGTTGATTAAATATGCTTTGGCGCTTAATATATAGGGATTTTGGTTGTAGGTTGATACCTGTAAGGACCGAATTGCATCTGCACTTGAAACGCTAAAACCAACGACTTCATGGGAACGAACTACAGCTGCCGGTCAAGGATTAGATGGAGTTTTACTCGGTGGGCGAGGCTTTGGAGTGGCAATGGAAGCTATCCTTAATTATCTCGGATCAGAATATGGGAATACCTATGCTTTGGGTATGGTAAAGTTATGATTTTTCTAATTTCTTTATTCGCTGTAACTAATTTTCTTTTTCTTGTTCCTCCTTTTCTGGGATGGCAATGTAATGACAGGTCCCTTAATTATAATGGTTTCAATTTGATTTTCCATCCTTGATGCTTGAAGATTGCTAATCCTTCCTTCTCTCTTTCCCACCTATTTGAAGTGCAGCCAGGGTTTTTGCTTTTTTATCTGGACCTCCTGATTATGGTCCCGGACAGCTAGATACTAGACGGTATGGCGAGCAATATGCTAGTAAAGGAGAGGATGCAGATCGTGCTTTACTCCCCGAGCAGACTCCATTCTATAAAGATTTGGTATTTAGCTTAGTTATAACCTGAAAGTTTTTCTGATGTATCCTTGAAAAGCTTTTTGTATTGACATTTGTTTCACAGGCTGCTGTTGCTGTTCAAGTTGGTGTTTGTGTGGATATATTTGCTGTGACAAATGAATACACTGATTTAGCATCTCTGAAATTTCTTAGCATTGAGAGTGGAGGCTCATTGTTTCTATATTCAAACACCGACGATTCAACACTTCCTCAGGACATGTGAGTAATACCTACCTTGTCCAAAAATGAATGTTAATTCTAAGATGATACTATATTCTTGTTTTTCTTCTCAACTTCAATCTGCGTTTTTAGTGCTTAATTTTTTAATTGATGTGCTCAACGTTACTTATTTTTTGATCTTTTCATCTTCCTAATGATCCAAATGATCTTTTCACAGGTACCGTATGTTAAGTCGGCCATATGCTTTCAATTGTGTCCTACGGCTGAGGACATCAACTGAATTTAAACTTGGCCATTCTGTAAGTGCTCACCCTTTCTATTTGACACTTTTGCTTATTACTTTGATTAGGAAATAATATTTAACATTTATTTGCTACAGTATGGGCATTTTTTCCCTGATCCACAGTATGAAAATGTTCAACACATAATTTGCTGCGATTCTTTCGCCACATATGCCTATGACTTTGATTTTGCAAATACTACTGGATTCTCCAGGTAAAATTGTACTTTCCTCTCCATCTTTTTTCTTCTAATGTTTCCTCAAGCATACTAATCATGGTTGGCTATAAGGTTATTCTCGTGAGATTAATTTTGTATTAGCTTTCTTAATTATTAAATGGACGGATGAAACAACAGACAACAGCACTGAATCTTCCATGATGAAGTATGCTAGTTTTAAACCGTGTTTTGTTTGCATAACGTAGTCTCAGTTCGCTACACACACAAAAAATGGACAAATACGTAACCTTTGATTGGAGGAATTTAGTGCCTTACTGACTATTTGATGCACAAAACAACACAGAAGCTGACATAGTTTTGATTTTGTACTGGTTGTACCCCTTCCAGTTCCTTATTGAATGATACATGCCCATGCTTAACTCATTCTCTCATCGTGGCTCCAATATTACTGTTCTGCTTGCTGGATGCTTAGGCAAAATAAGTGGGTTACCTGGAGCTTTGAAAATTGGGGGTATATTCTGCTTGGCCATATGATTCTACATATCTTTGGGTTTCATAATCTTAGCCATTTTCCTTTTTCAAGCCGTGATTTAACGGTCCGTGTAGGTTCTTTTTTCTTTAAAGAATGACAAAAATGATGATAATAATGACTAACAAGGACTACATTGATATCTCGCCTTCCCGACAGGCAAACCTGCATGTACATTAAAAAATCCTTTTGTTTCTGGAAAATCGTGGATTTGTTTTCCTTTTGGAAAGATGTTGCTCTATCCTGAAGCCAAGTTTGTTTCCCTATGAGACCCAACCTAAAGCACATCAGATGAAGTTTTGTGTCAGATGTCGTGAAATGTTATGTGCATATGGATAGTACGAATAAATTTTACTTATATCATATTTTCTATTTCTTGGATGGAAATTTCTCTGGTTCATCCTGAATGCTGTGCAGTCTTTCATTGACTTCTCTCGTGTCCTTGTTATGCAATTATATTACACAGTCAGATAACAGATAGTTTTCAGCAGGCACACCTCAGAGCTTCCCATGTTACAGATTGCATTTCAGTATACCGTTGTTGTGCCCCCAGATGAGCTTTCCGATTCCGGTCCAAGTTCCACAAGTGGGTATGATTCTCTCGTCCAGATTATCACTGTGTATATTTCTGACGGATTATGTAGCTGTGTGCATTTTAATTGTCCACACAATGGCGGTTGATTCTTGCAAAGATTAGAATTTTTCTCTCTTGTTGGACTATACTGATAGAGGTAATAGAATATGATACCCAATTACCCATATTCTTTAAATGCACTTAGACCAAGTTTTTCCTTTTGCCAATACAACTTGCCGCTGTGACTTCTTTTTAATTCACTTTGTCAACATGAACTAAATCAATCTTTTAATTTATGACCTATTAAATTTCAAAATCTCCTGCTTTTTTAATGACTGCTTAATATTCTCATTTGAAGTCATCGGCATATTGTAAAAACCATTGGCACAAATATGCTTTGTGTGTGGTTATTTCAATTTTTCTGCTTGATGTTAGTTAGTCTTGGCAAGTAAATCACGGCAATTACGTTTTAGTGTCATGGCTTTGTTGATATCTTTGTTTGCTTTTCTGGAAATCATGAAAGATGTGCAGTCTCAAACTCAGAAAATCCAATTGGTCTTTTATTTTCTATCACTTCTCATGTGTGTAATTAAAAATTGACAGTTTGTATGTAAATTTTTGTGTGTTTTCGTCTTCTCTAGATAAATGAAAGCCACATGAAAGATCTCCCCGCCCTCCCCACCCGCCCATATATGTTGTCACCAAAGTCTTCTAACCAAATTAAAAGCTTTCATGTCAATCTCCCGAGCACAATCCAAATTGAGCCCGTTAAACATCGTCGTTTAAGCCTAACCTTTCTTTTACGATGTTGTTAATCAGAAAAAAACATATTGCTAGGTGGCCAAATGGTATTACAAATGTCCTGAAACTCTTATTTTTGAGAACACATGAAATTTATATAGGAGTTATCAGTACTATATCCTTCTTTAAGCATGTAACTGAGTGGTACAGTCACCCTATGTCCTTTCTCGAGTTGATTTCTGTTTGCATGTCAAGCACCCCCTCCATTTATTGTTGATTGATCCATTATGGGCTGTGCTAAAGCTTACATTACCTTTTGCATCTACTTTTTGTCCTTCATTTGCTGTTTCTCTCGAAGAATCTTCACCAACTTTGCTTGCTTTAGACATATATGTCCTATGTTTTTGAGTTTGTCTTTCTGCGGTGTATAATTATGCAGAGAAATGTATTCCCTCAAAAGGAGACTGAGGATTAGAACTTTACAGTTTGGAGCAGCTCGTAGTATTAACGAGATATATGACACTGTTGATCCTGAAGTTGTTCTTTCAATACTTGTTCACAAGGTAAATTGTTACCTGAATTATGTTTGTTATCATTATTACCTGAACCTTCTTTAGAATTAAATATTTACATTGTTGGGGTGTGGGAGAATGAGGGGAGAAGAAAGGTTATCTTGCACACTGTGAGCATATATAAGCAAGGTGCAAAGCATCGCCAAGTTGCCTATTTAAAATAGTCAGATATGCACACATTTAGACAGTATTAATTAAATACAAGAAGCAGATTATGTAGAAAAGAAATCTAGTTTATGTATTTCTAACTTTTTTGTACTTAAAATTATTTCACCACATAATCTAGTGCACATGTGAAAATACATGTTTTTGAAGATAATATTCCATACCAGAGAAATGTTTAATGGGAGCAAATTATGACTTAATATTTACTAGTTGGCAGTTGATGAGTTTGGCCATTATTAAACCCCACATAACTCTATAGCTGCAAACAATTTCCTTGGTTGAAAACTCTAAAACAAAAGCTAGAAAACTCTAGATTGTTTGCCAAATGAGGTTATTTGCTGAGTTCTGTCGATGCAATTTGCTCAGCAAATTTTATTTGCTGAAATTTTGTTATTTAACCTACATAACTCTATAGCTGTAAACAATTTCCTTGGTTAAAAAACTAAAACAAAAGCTAGAAAACTCTTGATTGTTTAGCAAACGAATTTATTTGCCAAGTTCTGTTGATGCAATTTTCTCTGCAAATTTTATTTACTGAAATTTGACCCAACAGGGTTATGTTACTGAAATTTATTTGCAATAAAACTAGTTGTACAACCTTGGTTGACAACCATGTGTTGTAAAAATTCGGCCTTTGATGTAAAAAAACAGTTTTTAAAATGAATGAATGTGATCTAGTCAAGTAGGATGTTGTCAACCAATGTTGTCTACAAAGATTGTATATGTAGCATGATTCATTTATTTGCTCTTAACTTTGTTACTGAAATCATTTGCTGGAACATATGCATTTGTCTTTTTATCTGTCAAGGAAATTTACCTTGTTCTTTGCTCTTTCCATTGATTTGTTTCAATGCAATAGTGAAATTATCATTGTCTAGTAACGGTTCTTCCAGAATCACATGCTATCTCCTAATTTTATGGTCCTGACACACTGAGGACATTTTGGCATGTTGGGAATATTCTGGTGACATATTGATTCTATTATTTAGTGTCATTTGTTTGTTAATTTGGCACAATTTTTCTCAGGTGATCTTGGCCTCTTTGGAGAAAGGAGTTCGAGAGGGTAGGATGTTACTACATGACTGGCTTGTAATTCTTACAGCTCAGTATAATGATGCTTGCAAAATTGTCCAATACGAAAGTGGCAGTTTGACAAGTGCTAACATCGATGTCGCCTTCTCCCAATGCCCTCAGCTGCAACCTTTACCCCGATTAGTCTTTGCTTTGCTGCGAAATGCTCTTCTCTGCTTTCATGAGGAAGGTGTTCATCCAGACTACAGAATATATCTTCAATGTCTATTCAGGTATACACTTGTTGAGTTTGTCGGACACTCTTTAGCATAGAAATCTACGCAAGACTTTTGGGGAGAAATTAGGACGCAGTTGGATAGTAGAGTCATGTCTGACTGTTTTTTTAGATGATGTTAAGATCTACTTCACTGTGTTGTCATGCTTTTGATTCATTCCTTTGGGAAGGAAAAGTTTTGAATACAACAGCTCACTGTCAACTAGACAAGAAGCAAAGACTTCCATTTTAGAAATTAGACCTATGAAATATGAGAATGTTGAGATTTAAGTTCTTGTTTGGGCTCCATTTTGAGGTTTTGGGAAAAATGTATTTTGGAATAGTAATTTTTTAGAGAATGTGTGGTTAAAAAAGAAGGGGAAGTTTCGGGTTTACGTGTAATATAATTTTATTGTAGAATATGTGGTTGAAAAGAAGAAAGAGAAAAATGTATTAAAATTAAAATGAAGCCCAAACAAAAGCTAAATGGGGAGATTTTAAACATGATGAAAGATTTTTTAATATTTGATAGTGGGGACTTTTCAGAATAGAAAAAAATAAACTAAAAGAAGAACGATACCGTTACCGTTCTGCTGAAACTAGATGTTTGCTACATTTTTCAGTTTATCATGTTAGATATGAATAAAGATTTAAGACAGTGGCAATTATATATATTTATTAAGCTGTTCTCTTTGTGCATGTGTTTAGGACCTGCATGATACATTCCTTCATTGGTATATTATTAGTAAATGATGGTCATTCTTGTTTGAATTTGGAATATAGTTTCCACTTTATTTTCTTTCTGGAGTTCTCTTTTATCTAGTGTCACTTCAATATAGTTGAAAATAATTATTGTGTCTTCTTTAATGTTTGATCTGTACAACTTTTAATCAAACGCATTTGTCTCACAATTAACCATTTTGGTTGATTTTTAAAGTTTTATCCAGAATATTAGAACTTGATATCCTAATCTATGATGCAGTGCTCTGGAACCTTCTTCACTTAACCGTGCTGTATATCCATTGTTGACCTCATACTCAACTCCAGATAAACAAGCGTTTCCTCGCCATTCGCTGAGTCGTGCTGCATTAATCACAAGTGGTAGCCCTATATTTTTCCTGGACGCGTTTACGAGTCTCATTGTGTATTATTCATCCACAGCTGACCCTGCACATCCCTTTCCTCCACCACAGAACTGTAAGCTAACTTCTCTCATTTTTGCTGCTTTCCACAGAACAGTGATATGGCTATTCTTTAAAAAAAGCTACTTTTGTTTCTAAGTAAAATGCAGTACTTATTTTAATAGGTATTTCTTAAGTAACTTAATTTCAACTTTCACAAATAAAAAATATTCTTTATTTTGAAAAACTTAATGATTTACCTGTAAGTAAATACATATAAGTGAACTTTCTAAGCTTAGGAAAACATGCTCTAGAAGTGATTTTTCCATGCTTGCTAACTAGTGGTTTATCACTTTCTTTCTAACCCAGGTTTATTGAGAAATACCATTAACAAACTGAAGCAAGAGCGGAGTATCACTCCTCGACTCATATTTATTAAGGGAGGGCAGGATGATGCGACGGCATTTGAGAACTTTCTTATAGAGGAACAAGACGTTGAGGGAAGTGGTTTCACGAGTGTCTTGGGATTCGTTTCCTTCCTCGAGGAGATCAGTCAGAGTGTAGTGGAGTACATGAAATAAAAAATCAATAAAAAATCAATCACTTACATTGACAATGATAGAAAATAATATTTCATCTGGAGTTGTTTGTTTAAATGGATGGGAGATCCGGCTAATTGTTGATAAAGATTGATTGTATTACTTCCCAAGAATCTTTGTGGGCGAAATCACATACTTGGATACTTAAGTCAGAAAGTCTGTTTTTGGTGTGAAGGCTATGAGAGGTCAATGTACACGAATATCTAGACATAAACTACATGTTTTGATGTATCTTGAAAGTAGATAAGATTAGATTGTGCGGAAAAGAGTTGGTACAAATTCGAGTTCTTCACTTTTTCTTTATACGTACATCTGTATCATTTGATAGTTCAGTTGGGTTCTATTATTTTCAATTAGTGATTATGTCATGTAATTGGTTCTGAGATTTTTGGAGTATTGTCCTCAAATTCAATGCTTGGAGTGTATTCCTGCCTTGCAATCCTCTTATCTTTATTTGTTTGAAGTTTTTCTTCCACAGAATGCTGTTCATACGTGAATTTTTATTGTTTGTCTTGAGATCTCTTTTATTCGGAAAATGCTTATAGTTCTGCCTGAGCATCAGCTTTTCCGAGGCCCGGCCGATTTCCAATTTTGGCAGATATATCTTGAATCGTTTTTAGTGAATGCATAGATAGATGGGATTTGATTTCCTATAGATATAGATCGGGGTCCCATGTGTCCTATCGTGGAACTAGTAAGTAGCCTTCTGTTTCTATAAATCACGCTACACGTACATCTTGTTTTACATCATTTTTGACATTGTGTTACGTGTCGACATATTGTTGGACAGTTTTTAAAACACACGCGCACACACTTTCGGTCCAACACTTTTTGAATTTTCACACAATGTAAGGCAAGATATAATCCATGGAATGTACAAACATAATTCTTGTTTCTATAGCTTCAAGCCGGGCATGGACCGGTTGCGAGCTAATGCATAAGAAAGAAGCTGAGATAAGAGAATATGTTCTTGAATCGCATCTTCCATAGAAAGCTCGACCAGAAAGAAACAATGTTTGACTGGTTAGGAAGGAGTCATAATGAAAGCTTGATGTCATGCCGGGCCGGGCACGTGAGATCAAATAAATACTAAAACAAAGGGAACTCCTATCTCCAACAGAATTTAGCTTGCTGTCCCGGCATCTTTGACTTGATTCTTCTCTAAAGATGAAATCCTGTAGCCTTCCACCGACTCAACGGATGGAGAGAAGTGCCCAAACTGAGAAAGACGTAGTTTAGGCAATGTCGACGGGCACCTCATCCATTATAATGTTCCTTTTGTCATGGACACAACGTTGTTAATCTTTTAAGCTTTCGCAAAGCTTAAAATATTTGATGAGTTTGCTCCAACTGATTGGGGGAATGGAAAGTTGACAAGTTAGCCAAGACTTAACCGCTATTATTCAGCCCTGTTTGGTCCGAATCAAAATCTAATTTTAATCCAAGTCAAAATCAAACAATCAATATTAACCATATCTTTCATGGGTTCACATCTTTTCAGCCACTCATTTCAAAAACTTATATTAAAATCTATTAAAAATCTAATTTTAATCCCCGTCAAACACCCTCTCAATCTGTTTCCCATTTCTAGTCCTCGTATAAAACAAAAATAATGAAGGATCACTCATATTAAAATTTGCTATATAATGGATTTCTGCTGACCAGTGCTTTTTCATGTGCCTTCCTAAGGTTTGCCCGGACGACAAAATCAGGCCACATAACGTGTGGGTTCAATCTTCTGAAAGAAAAATAAGGTCACAAACAAAAATAATAAGCCACATCCATCTGTTTAAAAAGAACAATTACTTAAAATAAAAAAGAACACAAGGTCACAATTACTTAAAATAAAGTCTCAACTTACTTGAAACAAGGTCACGAATAGGAAAAATAAGGTGAACAATTACTTTAAACAAAGTCACAACTACCTAAAATAAGGTCACAAACGAAATTTTAATAATAAAATATCGTGTGCATCTCTTTAAAAATGTCAAATCTAAATATTACCACACAT
This sequence comes from Fraxinus cuspidata, assembly GCA_903798385.1. NCBI lineage: Eukaryota > Viridiplantae > Streptophyta > Magnoliopsida > Lamiales > Oleaceae > Fraxinus > Fraxinus cuspidata. The sequence goes on along the minus strand of CAIGRP010028821.1, from coordinate 264 downwards.
TAAAAATAAAAATAAAAAATCGCAGTTACTGAAAACAAAGTCACAATTACATGAGCGAAAACATGGGATTCAGTTTGGAAAATTCAAATTCAAAATGCAATATTTTTCCAAATCAAGTGAGAATGTGACCAATTTTTTCGAACTTTAGTAGTAGAGTTGGGTAATCATCACTATTCCCATAATAGATTTTCCTTTTACAGGATTTTTAAAAAGTTCAAATTTGTTCAGAAGACTAAAAAATTGCTTTTTGTTGTAAAATAATGA
>CAIGRP010028820.1:0-11180 GCA_903798385.1 Fraxinus cuspidata | reverse complement strand
ATCCCTACTACATGTGTGTTGAGGCTTATATAACTTCACTTGAACTTTGTTGAGATGGAGTCATTTAACAACCACATATTGACGCTGTCGTCCACGTTTGCAAACGATGTAGACGGAATTAGCCCAATGAGTGGTGGAATGCAATTTTACTAAGTTCAGTGAGTGATTGGGTGCAATGTAAAGTTAAGTGAGTGAAAAGTGACACTTTGTAAAGTTCAGTAACCGTTGAAGAGACGTTGCAGATGACATGACTGATCACTGTCGAGTTGGAGTCATTTAACAGCCAAATGTCAACGCCGTCGTCCACGTCTGCAAACGGTGTAGACGGAATCAGCTCAGTGAGTGATGGAGTGCAATTTTACTAAGTTCAGTGAGTGTTGGTGTGCAACGTAAAATTCAGTGAATGAAACGTGACACTTTGTAAAGTTCAGTGACCTTTGAAACAATTAACTCCTTAGTGCTACTTGAGCGTGACAATGAAAAGAATTGTTCATCAGCTGTAAAACGTTGTTTTCTCAGAGAGGGAGAGGAGAGAACCAAAATTTCAAAATCTACCAACAAATTAACAAGCATGTCAAGCCCTTCTCTTCCCCCGCAGCCACCACCAGTAGAAGATTTGCAGCAGCAGCAGCGACTGGAAGAGAGCTATGAACCCGTAATCATGGATCAAGATCCCCAACCCCAAACCCAAACCCATGAAATTAAGAACCAAACCGATCCGGGCATGGCTGTGGAAGAAGCACAGGCTGAAGAGCAAGAAAACCCTGAAGCCCCAAAGGTACAAGAATCGCTCTCTGAGTTGCACGTTGTCCTACCAATCACAGACCCCCACGTGGCTGTTTCTGAGGGAATTGTGACGACTCCATCCCACAATCCTCACAATCGTAGGGGAGTCAACAAGCGGAAGAAGGGGAAGCCCAATGTTAAGAAACAGCAAGCAATTGACAAAAAGTTGCAATCTTTGATGGAAAAATTGTATCCCATCCCTTTTAAACCCCCCAAGATGCTTCATTTTTCTAAGCATGAGAAGCTTTTGAAGAAACTTGGCTTGTGGGATTTTGTTCATATAGAATTTGCTAGGGATGTAAGGGTAGACCTGATTGCACAGTTGGTTGCGACTTATGATCCGAAACTGAGGTGTAGTTATGTTAATGAGTTTCGTATTGCCGTAAATAGGGCTGACTTGGCACGTGCATTTAAGTTGCCCGTGAAGAAGGAAAAGGGGAATTTGGGTGGTCTAGAACATGTGGACTTGGATTCTGAGCTCGTGTCGGATGAGTCAAAAGGGTTCATTGAGGATTTTGTCTCGAATTGGGTGCTTTTGCATGAGGACTTATGGATAACACCAATCGAGGTGGTGAATTGGATGAGGATGATAAAGGATGGGCACCCTGAGAAGGTGGATTGGGCCACATTGTTTTGGTTCATGATGGAGAAGGAGTTGACTCAAGGGGAGCACTTGGGGGATTGCTACTATGCATCACATTTTCTGTACTTGATTAAGTCGCAGCGTGAAGAGGTGGTGTTGTTGAGGGAGGAAGAGACAGCAACGGCAAAGGTGGAGTTGGATGTGGATGTGGAAGCAAAGGAGGAGGAAGAGGATAGGATTAATGAGGAGGATGCAAAGGTTGGTGTTGTAGGTGAAGGGCAGGAAGTAGAGGGTAATGTGATGGACGGGCTGAGCATTGAGCTATCACTTGGACAAGATGTTGTGGAGGAGGAAGAAGAGGCCAAGGATGCGGAGATGATAGATGTGGAAAAGTGCAAGGAGGGTGATGAGTTGGAGGAGAGAGAGGAACAACGACGGTGGGATTTGGATGGTAAGAACATGGGTAGGCATTTCATGGGGCAGTGTAGTATGGTAGAAGGTAGGGGGTTTGACAGCATTGAGGATAGGAAAGAGGACGAGGGAGATATGGAAGCGGAGGAGGGAGAGGAAGGAGAGGAGGAAGCTGGGCATGGGCTTAATCTTTTGTCAAATGTTGATGATCTTGAAGAGAATGGGCTCACAGGTAATTTACTTCAAACAATGGATGCAAACCTAATGGGCTTCGGTTCACAGGGGCAGCTTCATGACCCTGATACGGTGGATCTTCGTGCTGATATGCAGCATATGGATTCTGCTGCTCCATTTTTTAATAACACAGGGAAAAGGGTGATTGAACATGACAACAATATCTCGAATCATTCGCTCAACGATAGCAACAAGAGGTTGAGGATCAATGACACATGGGATCACAAGCTAGTAGATTTTGGAACATGCATTGAGCAAATGCAACATTTCATGGAAAGAGCTAGGATGATGTATGAGGAGAAGGAACGAACTCAGGAGCATTTAAGTATGAACCAGCAGATCTTGCTTAATGAGTTACAGAAACGGGATAACATGATAGAACACTTGCATAAGACTAAATTGGAAGAAATACAGAAAAGAGACGGGGAACTTTATCGTTATGAGCATGATCTATACTTAATGGGGGGTGTATTGGATGGTTATAGAAAGGCCTTAAAGGAAACCCAGAAGAAATTTGCAGAATATAGGCAAAGGGCTCAGCTTCCTGAAGAATCCTTATATAAGGATGCTGGACCTGGTGGTCTTATGATGAGCCCTGCAGAAATAGAGAAGCTATGTAAGACACGAGAAGAAGAATATCAGATGAATTGCTTAATTTTAGAACAGAAGGCAAAGGAAGCAGAAGAGGGCTATACTGGTCAATTTCAAGAACTCCTTGAGAAAATTAATATGTTACACAAGAAATTGAATAGTCTTGAGACAGATGTTAAAGAGCTTGTTGATTGTTATGCACAAAGGAAACTTCCCAAAACCAAAGAAAAAGTTTCTGAAGTTTTGCAACCTCTACCAAATGAATGATGTGTTGCTCTGAAAGCATTTTCTCTGGCCTGGTATACAGGTGAAATAAATGACTGAAATTTTCATTTAACAGTGTATAGAAAGATGTGATCTGCCTTTTTTTTCCGGTTATTTCGAAACATTTAGTTTCCAAATTTCTTGATTTTCTACGATTGGCAATTTTTTTGTTTCTTTCCCCATTTAGTGATAGGAACACATAGTAATCTTTCCCCATTTAGTGATGAACTTTTATGTGTTCCCCTTTTGGCTGTATCAGGTAAATTTATTAGTGAATTCTTCTGAAAATTTGAACTACGAGACAACAAACATATATGAACAATTTGCTTCTTTTATTTTGTTTCTTTCATGGATCTAAATACATGACGTGTATATGCTCACATTGCTCAAGTGGTGTATCTTTTGAACTCCATATGCCTGTCCTATTCTATCCTATTCTTCACCAAGGAAGTGTTTCCCTGTGTGAATCCTTGAATGGTATCTGACAATACATCTGCATTTTGTTATGCTGCATTATTCTTTTAACTTGAAATGCCTATCTTGTTCTGATATTTTCTATGGAAGGATCCCTGTAAATGGTAGTTGAGATTACTCCAACTGAATTTGGATGCCATCTGGATTTTGAAATTATCTCTTACAATATTCATTGTGTCTTATGATGTTTTTTGAATTTAGGCTTGTGTCCAACTTAGTCACTCATATCAAATGAAGGTTCTGCAATACCTTAGATCTTTTATATTTTTATGAAAGCTGCAAAGAATGATACAAGAAGGTTTGCACCAATCGATTGCATGATTTTAGATTTCTTTTTCTAATCATTACTTTAGACAGGTCTCTTCGTCTTGAATCATATAATGTTGTAATAGATCTTTGCTAGCATGACAACTACCCTTGCTATTTTGTTTTCTTTACCATTTGACCTGACTATAAGAAGAAATTGAAGTCCACTGTATTTTTATCTACCTTAACTTTCTGCTGGAACTGTTTCTCTAAACCCCCAAGTCGATTAAGAACAGATAAACTGGGTTGGTAGTTGAACATTGGAGGACTATTGGGCTTAGCGGGATATTTCATAACTACACGTATTTCTGGTTTGATTTTGAATATCCATTACAAACTTTGAGGTCAGAGTTAAGCATGTTTGTAAGGTTAGTGATGCAATTAAATTGTCACACCTCTCCATCGTAAATACATGTTAGCTCGGATGGCGCTTTACCATTTACTTGGGTGTAAAACTGCACAAATATAGCTAAATATCGATCTACCAAGTTGACACTTACAATTTCATTTTACAGGTTGTTAATAGCTCCAACGTTTTTCAACTTGGGATGAACTACTTTGTAAGATAAGAAAATTGAAGAATTATCAAGTATTCTAGTAATGCTTTATGATGGCAGAAATTCAGGTATCTACTTCGAAGGTGCAGGACTTCTTAACTGATCTAAATGAGTCCTGTTGTAAATTGTATAGCAGAGCTCAATACAGTGGCCAAAAAACGTAGTCATCAAAATTCAGATATTTTAAAAGGAGGCTTCGATTTGGAACTGTTTTGGAGTATGTTTTGCTGGTAGTGATTGATATATTGGCTAACTATTTAACATTTCAACTTCTTGAATTTGAATTTTATGAGCTTCTAATGTACCTTTTTAATCTATACATGCAGAACTTGATTTTGAACTGTTTTCAGAGTGTATTGTTGCTGTTAGTGACTGGAAATATTGGTTTACTGTACAAATGCATGGCAAAGTCTCGAATTTCAATCTTACGTGTTTCCAGTACATTCTCAGTGTATAAATGCTGAAGTTACAGAGCTCTCGATGTTATGATTATGCTTGGCTCCAATCAGTATAGCAGGCACAATATTAGTGTCGTGTAATTTTTGGGCTGCGGATCTTTTGAAGAATTTTGCTCGTTTGGCAAGGCTTTTGAAAATGTCAAAGCTGCTTATAAAACTAAGTTATTTTTTAACTTGTTTGGATGATTTTCTGGAAGTGCTTTGTGTAGTTAGATGTGCTTTTAGAAGAAGTTGGTTTAAAATAGTTTCTTCGGATGCTTTTTTACAAAAAAAGTAGAAGTTATCTCAAGAAGGCCTCGAGTGATTTCACATTTGCATTTTCAGGTGGTTCATTATTGTTTTGTTCTTCGATTTTTTTGTACTGTAAAGGGTCCACATGATGTGAAGTTTGATGATGAACACCAAAATTTACTATGGAAGATTTCGGATATTGCTCTTTTATGGGACATCTGAGATTTTATATCCTAACTGTGGTTGTATGAATTTCAGAGAAATGTTTAATTCGTTCAATTTAACTTATCAAACATAATAGTAGTGCAATGCAATGCAAGTATTTGATATCTCTTGATGCATGCTTTTAAAATTTAGAAGACATTCGCATCCTCGAATTTTAAAATGCAAACTTTCTATCCTTGTAAAATGTTTAATATGGTCCAATTCAATCTATCAAACATGTTAATGATGTTAAATAAGTCATTTGATATTTATTGATGCTGACTTTTGTAATTTAGACATACTTGCATCCTTGCTTTTTAAATTGCATAAAATTTGAATTTATTATGCACTCCAATCTGCTGCCCATAATGCGTGATGCACTTATCGAGTGGCGAAAACCAATTCACATAGTCGATCTTAAATTTATTGTTGAAAAAAGGTTTAGTTTCTTCAACAAACGAACCCCTAAAAAGCCCCAAATTCACCTCAATGGATTCATTTTGTAAAAATATGTACAAGACGTAAACGATGTATATAGCTTAACCAATAAGATCCATAACAGACTTGTCCCAGCCAAAGAAAGTGTGAAGACAATAACAAGAACAAAAACATGAACCCAACTGAATTACCAATCAGTTCAGTATACTGAAGGAGCAGGCATTTGTATTATGTCAATAAGATGCAAATAGCATAAACTCATTCGACTCGTAGATTCTAGCTTGAGAATGAAAACTCCAACTGTATTGAATTTTTTTTACCTCGCTATTGCGCTGGTATGTGTTATCTGCCTGTCTTCAGATGCATGTTCTGAAACACGCAAACAAAATAATGTCACAAACTCAGTGGAGAAGAGGTACCGGCAATGGATAAAACGACATGGACGAAGATATGGTAGCAGAGATGAATGGAATTTACGCTTCAAGATTTACCAATCCAATCTTCAATTGATCGAATACATAAATTCTCAGAATCTTCCATACAAACTGATAGACAATGAATTTGCAGACATGACAAACCTGGAATTCAGATCTGCTTACTTGGGTTATAAGAGAACGAGATCTTCGCCCAAGAGACAAAACAATTTTACATTTGATAATTCTCTAGTACCACCAAGCATGGACTGGAGAAAGAGAGGTGCAGTGACTGCTGTAAAAAATCAGGGCACTTGTGGTACATACTTTTCAGTTTTCACGGCTATTACATAGTATAAACCACTGAAACATGTTTTGATCTCAATTCTTTTCAACTCAATTTTTAGCATTCAAATATAAGAACAAAACAATCATGGCAGTGGAATCACATGCTATATTCTCTTCAACGAATGTATTCAGATTTGAATATTATATTAGTTACCACGTATATCTTTCATTGCAGGCAGTTGTTGGGCGTTTTCCACAATAGCAGCAGTCGAAGGCATCAACAAGATCAAGACTGGCAAATTGGTGTCTTTGTCGGAACAAGAACTCGTTGACTGTGATTACAACACATATAACCAAGGTTGTCAAGGTGGATCTATGGAAAAAGCATTTGCTTTCATCAAGAAAATTGGTGGCATAACAACAGAAAAAGATTATCCTTATGTAGGAAAAAATGACAAATGTAACACCATCGAAGAAAAAAAAAGAGCAGCAAAAATAAGTAGCTATAAAGCTATACCTGCCAGTAGCGAGGAAGCTCTACTTGCTGCAGTGGCAAAACAACCAGTCTCTGTTGCCATTGATGCTGGTGGCAATGACTTTCAACTGTACTCTAGCGGGATCTTCTCTGGCTATTGTGGGAAAGATCTCAATCATGGCGTAGCAGCTGTTGGCTATGGCGAAGCAAATGGTGAGAAGTACTGGCTCGTGAAGAATTCATGGGGCGCTCATTGGGGTGAAGCCGGTTATATCAAAATGAAGCGTGATTCTGCTGATAAAGCTGGGATATGCGGCATTGCAATGGAAGCCAGCTACCCAGTTAAAAAGACTTGAGGAATTTTATGTTGAAATTTGTTTCCTCATGGTACGGTGTAAAAACTTGATACTACGTCAAAAAAAATATACAAATAAATTTCAAGTATAAAGCACGAGATAAAATAGAAAATGGTAGAAAACCCTACTAATAAACACAGAGCAGGTTAAAGAAACTTGCACATTATGCATATGTAAGTGATGCAGCGGTTTGTTTCCCATATCACTAACCTAAATGAATAGTCATTTGAAGCATATTTATTCTCACACACACAAATTCCAAATTATAGCAGTCTCAATCATAGGAGGCAAAGCTCTTTGAAGGTAGAGTTGAGGCGTGCCTTACTCTTTGGCAGAAGAATAATTCTTGGCATTTGTATCCTTCACCATTTATACTATTTACTCAGGCGACAAAGTGAATTTTAACAATTCTTTCGACAATAAATCCAATCTGGCTTCAAAAATTAAATGATGGACACGAATAAGAGAATATTCAAAGTAAAAGATGAACAAAATAATGACGCAAAAGGAAATAAGGATCAAACAAGAGTCATTGACACATAATTCTGTTACACATAACTGAATGCAACGAAAAATCTAAAATCTTAGCCCTAGCAGAACGCGAAAGGCACTTCTTGGTGACATTGTAAACATTAAACACGTGCCAGCATTGGTATAACTCTAGCTAGTCATATAAAAGAAACCCTTCTATATTGCGGAGGAAAGGAAACATCCATGCTTCAACAAATGGGTCACAAGATACATCCCCAGGTATGTTACAAGACAACATGAACTGGAAAACATCTTTGTGCATATTAGCACAAAGAAAACTTTTACCCATATATTTCACAGCCACTCCTTTTGCACTAATGGCTTCATGCATACAGGTTCAACTACTTTCACGGTGTAAACCCTGCTCTTATTCAATGCCACAAAGTCTTCTATAATACAGACCAAGACAAAACAGCAGAATCTTCATAGCAAGTCCTGTTCAAGAATATGTGCAATCAGTCAAAAGAGAGGCCACAAAACAAATTCTTAGCCATTTGTGAACATCAATGTGCAACAAATATCTTTAAAACTCAAAAATAATGATTTTTGTCCAGGGAAACAAGAATTTCCATTTTAGTAAATAATGGAAGCTTGTTGATCTGAAGAATACCCTATCTAGAATCAGTGAAACCCGATGGGAAGTTATCCTTCATATATCAGAAAATGATAAATGTAGAGAGAGAATCTGAAGTCCAAATACAATTTTTTTTTTGAAAACGATCCTAATTGAAGATAGAGAAGCAGAAAGTTACGAGAAGAAAAACATGTAAACTGTCAAAGAAGAGAGTAGGACGAAGAGAAAACAAGTCATGAAGATCGAAGAAAAGGAGATTAGGAGAAGCGAACTTCCTCTAATAATACCTCTTCAAAAGCGAGTCAAGAGGATCAATCAATGAATTGCGACAATCATGCATCACATAATTAGCATCCCCTCATATAGTTGATGGCATTCTGCTGACCACTTTCAAGGGATGCAAACCGGACGGTACACAACTTGTGTTTATTTATTGTGACCAATTAAGTTGTTTTCGGTTTTAATGTTTCTGTTCCATTGTGATCTTCTTATCATGTCCACATCTTCTAGTATATATAAGAGCAAACTGAGAGGTCTAAGGGAATTCGATTTTTCCAAGAGGAAACAAAATTCAAAGAGAGAAGTCTAAGAAAATATACCATGATGAAGTAAGCTGGTAACAAATTTCTTCAATGCGAATATCTTCTTCTAGTCTTGCGGCGACGAATTAGCCGGAAAGCCACAACAACAACAACTACTATAGCCAACTGGAGGAAGACCATTACCTTCAGACCTGGAATAACAATATAATAATTTGTCACAGAAAACAAGTAGTTTGTGCAAGAGCTGTGGTATACAAGTACCCATAAGCTTCTGCATAGAGTTCTCGGTGTTGATCTTAGGCTTAGGTTTCCTTGAATCACCAGAACCCGCATGACTAGCTAGTGACCCATAATTTATGGTCTGATAAGCAACATTCCCACCCATGACACAAGTATTAGGACAGATGACAGTTCCATCATACTCATCACTTCCATCACAGCAATCTAAAATAATATTTGGTTATCAGAAAGTAAATAAGATATCTGCAAATAGAGCTAGAAGATTTAATATTCAGGTGACAATACAATGTTTAACAAAAAAAAAAAAAAAAAAAGAACAGTATATGAAAGTTATAAATAAGATAGCCAGCATAGTATTATTTACTTTGCAAACTAAGTGGCATTTACAAAAAACGTGAATAGTTCAAACACGCTGAAATAGAACTTGTTCTCAAGGTAAGTGGACAGAGCAAGCAGAAAGTACTTCTTTAGTATACCAGTGGATTCTTTAGTATACAGGTGGATCATCCAAAAGACATACAACAACCAGGTCTGAGTAGGTCTTTGAAGGCAACAAGCATCATTGACCATGTTATCATGATAATAGAATTGTAACAGAATGCACATCCAGTGCATGAATGATGTAGAAGAATACTCAAAGAAACCATTAACTTGCATTGAATGTGATTCATCCATAAAAATAAGAAAGTCATAAGAAACCACTATGACACGATCAAGAAAATAAAATACACGTAGAAAACTTACCACAAATTTTATCGTTCACATGAGATGAGAATAAGAATCGTGGTGTGCTTCCTGTATTTCTACAATAGAATTTTCCAGCTGGACATGCTGAAGTTCCTACACATCCAATAGTAAAAAACATAGTGACTTAAACAGCATATAACTTGTACATTGTATTCAAGTTATTAGACATGTAAGGGCCTGATATATGGAACATAATCAGAGCGTATGGAAAAACAAAGCTTCAATATTAGATTGAGGTTCATCAAACTAAAGTAGGATGCAATCAAACAAAATAATAGAATTATATATTGAAGAAGGAGAAATGTGAGAGAAGAAGAGACATGAGGAGGGAAAAGAAGAAGAGGGGGAGATAAAAAGAGGGAGATAGAAAGGGAAGAAGAATTAGACAAACAGCAGGGAAATTTGAGGAGAAAGTATCAATTTTTATTCATATTTAAGTTGTGTTTTATTACAAAGCATAAAATCTATTTATGTTTCCTAAAATAAGCATTATAATTGAAAACTAATTTAAATACTATCTCTACTAATATGCCCATCATTTCTCCACGGTTGGGAGAACTTGAATCCAGGAGATAGATTGCAATTTCTTAACCAAGGAGGACGATCTATCTACCTAACCAAATAACAATACCCACCATATGTTGACAATCGAATCTAAAAATAATTCCCAATCATAATCTAATCAAGGGAGACGAACTAAGTAGCGACAAGGAACTCCAAAAATAAGTTCTTTAATAACCAGTGCAAGTTATAGTAAATGGAAAAAAGCAAATCTAATACATGGAAATAGATGAAGTAATGCCATTCATAGAGAATACTACTAATGGTCATCTTACGTGACATACATGTGCCTGTGCAATAATACACTATCACGTTAATGCATCAGATAACAAACTGCCACATGCACTGGCGGACCTAGGGGGGGTCTTGGGGGGTCACATGACCTCACAACTTTTGAGATTTTTTTTTANTACGTGACATACATGTGCTTGTGCAATAATACACTATCACGTTAATGCATCAGATAACAAACTGCCACATGCACTGGCGGACCTAGGGGGGGTCTTGGGGGGTCACATGACCTCACAACTTTTGAGATTTTTTTTTATAAAAAAAAATTGTGTTTGATATTGATTGAAATCTAAATTTTAATCAAAATCAAAGTTAACAATTAATTTTAATAACATATTTCATAGAATCCATAACTGTTTAACTTTCATCAAAATTTAATAAAATTTTGATTTTAATCTCCACCGAACGGGGGCAAAATCACAATAAATTTGAATTTTTCTCTTGCTCTCTTTTATTCTTTTCCTCAAGCCTTTTAACAAAATCTTAACCCTTCTAATTTTTAAAAATTTGTATATAATTTCTCTACAAACTAGCACATTTACTACAAATCTTCACTTTCCAATCAAAAGTTTAACTAATGAGAACCTAAATTTTCCTTTTCTCCGATCAAAATATATATATAGAA
>CAIGRP010028819.1:0-10027 GCA_903798385.1 Fraxinus cuspidata | reverse complement strand
ACTTGTACTTGCTTTGCTATTCTGCCCAAGCCTGGCCCCGAACACTACTTCTAGTTTGCTCGTGTTTAAAAGCTTGAAAATCTACAACCCTTCCTCAAAAACATAAAAGAACTGAAGAAAGAAAAAATTCTGAACTTTTAATTATTGTTGTGTTTTTGGATTTGATTTTTTTACTGTAATCTTGTTTTCTTTGCAAAACATGGCAAATGGTATCCAACATTGACTAGTTTATCGGTTTTCAAAACATAGTCATGCATATTTGTGGTTTCTTTCTGGCGAGAAGTTTGTGAATTTACTGAGAGAAAATTACTAGCAATTGAATCGACAGTTAAAATAGTCGGCATTTCAATTTTTTCATAAGATCATTTTTACTTCTCAGTAACTGAACCTGAATCTGTTCAAAAGCATTGATTTTTTTTTTTCCTGCGTTAAACTATATCCTGAACTTTACCATTGAAACATATTGTTTTTGTGTCCATTTCTAACATGTTTACCAAGCTTACTAAGTTACTTTTTGTTTCCAAACATGTTTGGATAACTGATTTTTAAGTGAGAAAAATGGGTACTTATTTTGAAAGAAAACCATACCTTACTGTCAAAATAAGTTATCATTCCAATTTTTTGTTGATAAAAGTTAATTTTTTCTAGAACTTACTTATTTACTCACAAGTAGACTTCTTAAGATTTAGCCAAACATGCTCTTATTAGTAGCAAATAAATCTTAGAAAAAGGAAAGGCCCAATAAGCATCTCTTTTTTTCTTATCCTGCTGCAGATTTTTCAACTGTTTCGGCTTCCAATTTTGCCTACACTTTGAGGCTCTGAATCTAGCCACGTGGCATTTATCCGTTTTATGGGCAATTATCATGGTGCGAAAAAGTTCAGTTATAGCTTAGAAGTTGGTGGAAATGGCAGAAAGCTAACATGGCATGGAGTTCCAAGGAGCATTCGTGATAGTCATATAACAGTTAGAGACAGTTTGGATGGGCAATTATTCAAAGAAGCATGGCAGTTTGAATGTCGAGGCGTAAATGGAAAGAACAATCACAATCTTGATCTTTTCGTGCTCATGTGGAATTTTCTTGAATATACACTGTCGTGCAATCTCTTAGTAGACGGAGGATTTTGTCAGTAACTGTGGCCTAATCCTTTTTGACAGTAAAAAATTTGTCAATAGATTTACTCATGATAATTCCATGCTGGTTATCTGTGTTGCAGCTATATTTCTTGAGTAATTTGTTAGCAAATTTTGCACTTCTTGTTTTCTTCCTTGGGCGAATTTGAAGATATGTAAACCGGAATGGATTTTCCCTTCTTCCGGTGTAGTTGGAGGTCTAGTAGTTGTTCCATCATAGCTTGTTCTAAAATTGCTCAGCAATGATATTTGGAGGTTTTGGTCTCGGAAGAGACTTTTTTTAAAATTTACTAAAAGCATTTATGTGCCACATTATTACCTTCTTTTAACCCTTTTTGACCGTTAGTGGGACCCATTTGTGCAGTGATTACTAGCACAAAATCCACTTCTTTGGCAAAAATGCCCTCTTGTAAATAGGAGGGAATTAAATTAAATGGGGCACATTGGTAATTTCAATCATTTCAATCAAATTTTGCAGCTCTCCTTCACCGATGTGACACTGTATAACAACATGATTTCTTTTAAAAATTAGATACAAATGCTAAATATCTAATTTTAATCTCCACCGAACAAGAATTTAGTCTCGTCAAGTTAAATGTTGTTTTTTATGTACATGTAATAAGAGATCGCTTCAAGTTAAATGTCGTTTCTTATGTTACTTTGGCACTAAACAAAAAAACTCGTGATTGATCCTATCCCTACCTTAGATTACCCGTGAATGATCTGATCCCTTTGTCATAGTACTCTGGTTCAATTTTGTTTTGGTTGCCGATCCTATGAATGGATATTGTAATATAAGAATTTTGATGTCACGTGATTGCCTAGTTTTTTTTTTTAATCACACGTTCTTTCAATAAAAATTATTTTATACACATATCCAAAATAAAAATCCTACTTTTTAATTAAACATTCTCAAAAAAATTATTATTACGAAACTTATTCTACCAGAAGATAGGCTCAAACAAACCCCAAATTTATGATAGACACATTAAAAATTACGTAATTTTTTAGTCGCAATATTTGAATCCTCGTATTGCTGTAGCACTATTGATAATAGGGTGAAGCCATGATTTTTATTCAGTGGGGCAATTTTTATTTAATATTTTTTCTTTCACGAACTTTCAAATTGCAGTTGAGGCACTTTAGGCAAATTATTTTTTTCAGGAATATATTAGTATAATATGGCACTTTTTCCAAACTTTCAAATCTCAGTGGGGGCAGTGATCGTCCCTTCTTTAAATCCATCGTGATTCACAATAATATACAAAATTACTTGAAATAAAAAGAATTATATTGTACACTTTCTTGAAAAAGAAATTGAAAAAATTATAAATGAGATAAAAGCAAACACTTGGAGGTCCATCAAAATTCATTGAGAAAAGAGAAAGGAAAAGAAAAGGCAGGGTCAAGCACACAACATGAATCCAAGAAGGAAAAAATCAATTAAAATAACATAGAAATGATTCCACGAAAAATTTCCCAAATCAACTATAATGAAAGTCTATTACAAGATTCACAAGATCCATGGGAAAATGATGAACCAGGGTTCAAAAAATTTCTAAAAGAATAAGAAATCTCAAACACTCGAGATGAAAATGCACATTGACTAAATCAACATTGTTTGCCATTACAACCAAACGATTCAATGAATTTAGACACATCATGACAAAACAGGTAACATAATTACAAGAATCTTGCTTTATTAAAAGACGTGTTTCGTAATAAAAGTCTTAAAGAAGTTTGTTTGTTTGTGTTATTATTATAACAAAAGTCAAAAGATTGTATTATTTGTGTAAGATCATGCCACGTGTCTATCTTATCAAGAATATGTAAGTCTTGGTTGTTTGTCTTTTAGGCTCTTCTTCCTCTATAAAAGGAGAGATTTCATTCATTGTAAAATTATCGAAAGTTTAGAAAAATAAAAATATCAGTGTATTCTTAAAAAAAAAATGTTCTTCTAAATCTCTTTCCAGTTCTTCTTTAGTTTTTGAAAGTATAAGGTAATTATAAATTTGAATGATATGGAGTAAGATCCAAGTAAAAGCACAAGTATGCTATGTAGTTGCACCTTCATAGTAAACGTCTGCATCAAAAAGTGTTATACTAATCATACTAATCTTTAGTCTAGTTTATTATTGTACCATATGAGTGAACATCATTATTTTTGTTTAACATTTCTTTTAAACTCACTGGTTAAGTTTTTATTCGGCTGACTTACATTATGTTTTTCATTAAAAAGTTAGTTGAATTAATGGATTTCGTGAATCATTTTAAACACACTGATTTTTATTTTGCCTAATGATCTGTAATGCTTGCATAGATCCTTGTTTTTGAATGTTTAGATATTAAATTAAAGCAGGACAATCTACTGCCTCGAATTGAAAACTTTTCTTTGCAATGTAGAGATGCCTGGCTGCTTGATGTTTAATTCTGAGGTGTCTGAGCGTAAGTTGTATGATCATCAGCCCTATCTACTAAACCAGGATGATTACCAACGTGTGTGTCATATTCCTAAGAAAAAGGTAATTTATCTTCTAGAGCCCAGATTTATGTGTGCTAAACAGCAAAGTTTTAATCTGCCCTTTGGATTCTGAACAATTGGCCTTCATGGTTCCAGGGTGCAAACTTTAGGGATTTTCCAGGCGATAGAGTTCATGCTGATAACAAAGTTGAGTTTGATCCTGATGTAGAAAGAGTAAAGCTGCCTTCTGGGAAGCCTTTGGTATGTTTTCTCTGAAAATTTGTTTACTATATGCCCATCCTCTTTGCTGCTATATGAAATGTATATTTTAAACTGGCAGGTTCCTGATTATGCAATGACTTTTGTGCGTGGAACTTCATCCAAGTACGACAACCTCTTTCTTTTATTTGCATAATGTAAGTAAATATAGAAAAAGGATCTCATGTTTTCAATTCTTACAGGCCATTTGGGCGGTTGTGGTGGGATGAGACTGTTCCAACTGTGGTTACTAGGGCTGAACCTCATAACCAGGTAACTCCCTCCTTGTCATTTGAATGTATATATACCGATTTGCTGGTTTTCCGTTTTATAACTTCATAACATAAACTTTTGTGCTTTAGACGATTGTGCATCCTGTTCAAGATAGAGTTCTTACAATCCGTGAAAATGCTCGTTTACAAGGTTTTCCAGATTATTATAAACTTCTTGGCCCTATAAAAGAAAGGTATCTACCTAGTAATTTTTTATCAGTAACATTTTATCTCCACTTTGAAATTTTCTCCAACCATTTGTACATTATCATCTGTTTGACTTTTTAATTTATTTTATGTTTTGCTATAGGATCATTTTCAATCACGCATTCACACAATAAAGTATTCTACATATATACCAAAAACTTTTCCTACTTTTTAACCACACATTCTCTTAGAAATAACTATTTAAAAATCTTCTTTTTTAACCAAAATGGTTGTCAAACAGGCTCTTATTCTTTTCCTTTTTGAAACATTTATCAGATATATTCAAGTTGGGAATGCAGTTGCTGTACCGGTAGCTCGAGCATTAGGGTACTCATTGGCTTTGGCATTGAAAGGATTATCAGGAGATGAACCCTTACTCACCCTTCCTGATGAATTCCCAAAGATTGCTGATGCTACTTCTCCGGAGGTTTATTTGTAACCATTATGATTATTTATTGAAGTCAATTAGTTATGCTTCAATTCTTTGGCAAACTCAATCACACAGAGTTGTAACTCACATTTGTATTGTAGCTCTAAGTGCTATTTTTATGTAATAATAGAATTATAAATTGTAATCAGGCAATAATAACTGATTTTATTGTTAATCTATTTGTTACTCTTGTCTAAGTTCATTTCTAATATGGAAAATTCCATATCTTAATTTCAATTTCTAAGTGCTGGTTCAACTTGTGAAAAAAAAATTATTTGGATTATTCTTATTGTTAATCCATTAGTGTCACAATGTTGTTGGACATGAGAATATCAAGCTCTTCTTCGAGCTCCATTTTGGAGGAAAAAAAATGCATTTTAGAATAGTGATTTTGGGAGAATGTGTAGTTTTAAAAAAAAGGAATTTTTTTGATTTACGTGTAAAATTATTTTATTGAAGAATGTGTAGTTGAAAATAAATTTTTGAAAAAAATGAGATTCAAACAAGCCCTAATTGTGGGGGTAATGAGTAATAATTTAGTCATTGTTTGACTTCCATTATGGAGAATTTATAAATTTTGGAATAGTGATTGATGAGGAAATGTGTGGTTGAAAAATAATGTAAAGTTTTAGAGAATGTGAGGTTAAAATTAAGAAATTGTGCTTAGAAAAAGTTTGAATATAATGATGCAAGGTGGAATATTATTTGGAAATGGACCGTCATAAATGTTACCTACCTGTAGCTCTCTTGAAAAGTCTGAAGCTTGATACGATAGTAGTTGAAATGGATTCATGACATGAAAGTAGTCGAGTCCATATGTCCATAGACATAAAGTCTTCTGTACAAAAGAATGGGTCCTTCACTATCGATGGTCCACGTAAAGAACAAAAACTATTCTTTATGCAGCCAAATATGGCTGTGGTAATTATTAATTTGGACTACAGAAATTGTGAGCAATAATCCAAAGCAATTTATTCAAGCAATATATTCCACAAGTGTCATGTAACATTTAGGCCATATCTTGGACTAATGGTGAAGAAAACTCCGTATTACGTGTGTGTATTGGTGGCCCTAACAATCAAATTTCTCCATGCTAAAGTAAGGGTTAGAAGAAGACTTGTTTTGCAAATTTATTAAGGACATTGATCATTTTATCTTACAAGAAGGGGCAAATTTATGGTTTTTAGCTTGTGAGACATTAAGGCCGTTGACGGTGTTACAACGCTAATGATGCTACGTTGGTCAACAATAGAGTGACATCTTGTGGAGACGGCGGTATTTGACGAAAAAATTAGAACCATTATTTTATTTAAAAACTTTGTCAAGAAAAGTAAAACACAATCACTTAACTATATATAAATATATGCAAATGGGACTAAAGGCTCAAGATTGAGTTTATGCTTGGCTATGTTTATAAATTGTTCATAAATACCCAAATCACTTTTTATTCATACATTTTGAGAGACCTGCAATATTAATTGCACAAATTTTTCTAAAGTAAAAATAAAGAGAAATATAACATGGCAAATGAAATTTGAACGTGAGTCTCCCAACCTTAATTTTATAGTTTTACCATTAGGCTACGAGATAATATCAAGCTCATGCTTTTCATTCTTTTAAAATTCTTTTATATTTATATATATATATATATTCATTTTCAAACATATTCACACAATAAAATATTATAAATATAAACTCGAAACTTTTCTTCACTTTTTAACTACGCATTTTCAAAAAATTCACTATTCAAAACAATATTTTCAAAGAAATAGCCACCAAACATGGGTTAAGTTTGTGTTTGGTCTTCATTTTTAAAAAAATTATTTTTCCTCAAATTCATTTATAACCACATATTTCATGACACCTCACAATTTTTCAACCACAAATTTCACATTTTTTTAATCAAAATTTATTAAAAATTTGATTTGTAACTAAATCAACAAAGAGAGGCTAACATTATTTTGAAGTTACCTATGATATGTAACCCTATTTGATAGAGATTTTTTGAAAATAAATATTATGAAAAGTGATTTTTTTTTAAAAAAAAATATTTTACTTGCAATATTATTCTATTGGGAGGTTGTATAATTAAATATGAATTTTAGAAGATCTCTGATAAAGAACCTCGCTTACCTTGGGACCAAGTTGCAATATCAGGGCAAAATTATAAAATTGAATTGTTAAAATTATAGTGAACCACCTCCTTCACATTCAGTAGGAATTAAAATTTAAAATCAAAGTCAATAATTAATTTTAATCATATATTTAATGAAACGTAGACTTTTTAAATCAATTTTTATCAAAATCTATTGAAAAAATTTATTTTAATCCCCACCAAACATGGACTAAATATGTCCGTGAATCAATGGGATGATTTTGGTTATAAATGGAAACATGGAGAGTGCTACTTCGAGTAGTTCGAAGTAGATGTCGATTTTAAAGGTGAATTATTCCCAAACAGCAGCATCTATAGGATGATGCAAACACGTTACATCGATTCAATACTAAAGAAACAACCAACCAACATATAATTATTAAAAGCTAGCAAGAAATTACGACATGTTTTACCCGGCTTAAAAGTCACTTTTTTTCTAGCTTATTATTGCACAAAAAAAAGCGGCTTAAGAATCAATAATGAAGCACGTAGACATTATACTCAACAGTAGCATCTCCGGTCTTGAGATCAAACGTATGTGTTCTTGCCTGAACATAGCCGCGAGCAAATCGGAAAAGCCCACTTCCTCCGATCACTGGCATCTCTCTCACTTTATTCAAAATTGCATTCCTCCCCATTACTGTAATCGTACTTCCATTGTATTTCCCCTCATCAAATACAAAATTCATCGTCATCAAAAGCCCTATTTCTTCTTGCGAAGCCAAAGCGTAAAACCCTTGTGCTCTTCCAACCAATTTGGACTTCAATTCTGGGCCTGCTGTTAGTGGATTGTCAATCATACTTACCATGCCGAAACCGCTGGATGCTGGAACATTTGAAGGTGGGTTAACGATTCGGATTGAAGTGGGTTTTTGCCCACTTAAAATGTCGTGCCAATAAACTCGGAAATGGGTGACTTTTTCCTTGCGAAATCCGAGCATCTTAGCATCAATTTCTGCCGGAAAATCATTCCGCAGTTCGCCGGAGATGGAAGAAAAGAGTAGGGAGATGGTTAAGATATAGAAAAGTGCAGCCATGGAATTGGGTAGTGTTTCGTGTGTACTAAAAGATCAATATTGATTCTCTCTTATTGCACATTTTTATAGCAATTTTTACACTTTTAAATAAAAATTACACCGTTGGGTCCCGAACTATTTTTCAAGAACTTCGTCCTGACCTCTTGATTTTGTAACCTCATTTACTTGTTAGTAATCTTCTCGATATCACAAATATAAGATAATATCTAAACGTACAAATGTCGGGGCCGTCTGAATATATAGCCATTCTTGTTCTCGTACGATTACGTACATACAAGATCAGATGGTTTATCAACGTTATAAAATTAAAAGATGATGAAACGGTTGCGTTAAAAAAAATAGGTCGAACACTAAGATGCAACATGAGTATTAAACAAATGGGTTGGTTGTGCAAATTGACCAAGACCCACCACACTTTTTGCTTTATTGCGGTGGTCGTCATTCTTGATTTTGAATTTAAAATGTGAAACAAAAAACAACGTTAGGTAGTCTTCCAACTTTGTGGACGTAGGTATGCAATTGATGTTTTTTTTGTTGGTTAATGCCTAAAAAGGAAGACAAAAGGATCATTGTGGGCCCTACAATAATTGCAAAAGAATTGAACAAATTGTTAAAATGGCCGTTCTATTGAGTTTTTTTAGAATATATTTTTTGAGAATTATTTTTTTATTTTTAGAATATATGATAAAAAATATGAAAATGTTATAATTCTACATGTAAAATTATAATTATTGAAAGAATGTATAATCGAAAATAAATTTTGAAAACGGAAGATCAAACAAAAGCAAAATAAACATAAATTCCGTATCATCCAGACAATTAACAACACAAAAGGGCACTAATAATTGGTACGAAAAGCCTTTTATTAAGTTGCTTTAGAGTAATAATTTTTTATATTTTAATAGAACTCGTCCAGCTAAAACAACAAAAATTTAACAACCAAATGGCGTGACCAATAAAGAAGGGTGGTAAATTGTATTGAGGGTTCAGAACTTTTGAACCTTGTTATATTGGAGACTTGAATCTTTAAATTTTAGCTCTCGAGATCCTAAATATGTCAAACACGAGTGCTTGATGTCCTTTTGTGATGGAAATTTGACATTTAAAATGTTAAGGAGTTGTTCTCGTTGTATTTCAATTTTTAGTTTTGAATTCATTTTGGATTTTGAGTGTCCATTTTGAGATTGTTGAAAATGCATTCTTTTTATCATTTTGAAAAATTATTTTCAAAAATAAAAAAATGAAGTTTTGGCTTTGTTTTGACTAAAAACAACCAAAACAACTATGTTGACGTTTTTCCGTTTTCTTTGTAAATTTTAAACTCATTTTTAG
The DNA here is from genome assembly GCA_903798385.1 of Fraxinus cuspidata. Taxonomy (NCBI): domain Eukaryota; kingdom Viridiplantae; phylum Streptophyta; class Magnoliopsida; order Lamiales; family Oleaceae; genus Fraxinus; species Fraxinus cuspidata. The sequence continues at coordinate 741 of CAIGRP010028819.1, read as the reverse complement.
AAATTCGTTTTTAAAAATAGGTAAGTAAACGTGTTTTCGATATTTTCGAAAACTGAAAACTAAAAGTGACTTGAAAACAGCAAAGAGAACAAATCCTAAATTTCCTCAAATTGATTTAAAACAAATAAATAAAGAAGTTGAAACAATAAAAAATTCAAAAACAAAACACGAAAAAATAAAGAAAAGGAAAAAGAAATTGAAAATTTTACTCAAAAATTGATAATTTAATAATTAAACTGACAATTTCCGTCATAAAAGGAATTTAGACGCAGAGGTTTAAAAGATTGGTGACTCCGAGTGCTACAAAGATTCAGAACCATTATCACAAGGTTCAAAAGTGCGAGACCTTCGATGAAATTAAACAAAAAAAAAGGTATTTTTCTCTGCCAAAATGCTTAAAGTGGACGTGCCTGAACACCACGTGTCAGCAACAAATAGTGATGATTGATCACAACACGCTTTTTGAAGGCTTGTTACACGCTTTTAAAACAATCTTGCTTTGCACTCAAACTAATGTGCCAAAAGCCTGCACAGAGAGCACGTCCAACCAAGTTTAGAGGTGTCAAAACGCTAGAGATGGCAACGGGCGGGGTGGGGCGGGAAAACCCGTCCCGTATCCCGTCCTGTTTAATTTTTTTTTTTTTAATTCTTGGTGGGGCGGGGTTTTTTGCCCTATTCGGGGTGGGACGGGGCGTATTGCCATCCCTACAAAACGCCAACAATTACCAAATCTGACTCAGT
>CAIGRP010028814.1:0-23798 GCA_903798385.1 Fraxinus cuspidata | reverse complement strand
TATGACATCGTAAGTGTAATCACCACGACCCTCCTGGAATGCATGCTCTTGCACCAGCCACCAACCTTCTGGAATAGTTTATCTTATGTGGATCACTTGAGAACTCATGTTTTCCTTCAACTAGAACTCCGGTCACCTCCCTTGACCTTCAGAACTCTAACAGATTATGCGGAAGTTGTGTTTTGGTGTTTTAATTATATGGATTTGATGTTTTCGGTGTTTTGGTTGAATCAAAGGAGTTTGAATAATGTATAAAATGTAATAAAAGCAATCTCTCATATAAACTAATATTCAACCTAGTTTATTCACGAAATGAGGCTTGGTATTTATAGTATATAGGTTTTNTTTCGGTGTTTTGGTTGAATCAAAGGAGTTTGAATAATGTATAAAATGTAATAAAAGCAATCTCTCATATAAACTAATATTCAACCTAGTTTATTCACGAAATGAGGCTTGGTATTTATAGTATATAGGTTTTTGGGTAGTAGAGGATATGTAGGATTCTCGAAAAATGTAAATTGGGGTTTCATTGTAATACTGTTGCTCGAGTGAGAGTCTAGCGGCAGGCGAGTGATAGGATAGCGACAGGCTAGCGAAGATGTTTCTGTTTTGAACGTTTGAGCAACAACTTGGTGGTAGACTAGCAAATATATGCCAACTTTTTCTTCTTTTCCATATCCGAATACAAGGACTCCCAAACCATCTATACAACCTACCAATTTACTCATTGACTTCTAAAACTTTATTACAACTATATTTCTGTCTCAAGTTTTCCAAAAACTATAAAACCTAACAAACTCCCTATTTGTCATTCTGTGATAAAAACATATATTACAAATCAAAGAAAATCAAACTAAACTACCCAAAACCAACTGACTCAACCGAAGCTAGTTTTTTCTTTTCTTGTCAAACATGTTTCCTGAAATAACAACTCCAATACCAAATGTAAATGCGTTAAATAGTAAAAGAAATAAAAGCTGTTGAGATAGTTATCAATTAGCTCAAAATCATGCTAACTAAATTAAGATGCAATATCAATTTTAATAAATACACCAAAAACAAGCATCGATATCATTAAATATTAAAACTTAATGTAGCTAAGCACGAAAACATTGGAATTTAGACAATGCTACTTCTAGAAGAATTGTAGTCCTTGAATTAGCTTTCCAATGCATTATTCATGGTATCTGCATATTTATGCATCCAATCTAACTTTTTTTTATTTTGCATTTTATTTATTGTCTTGAAAAATAAAATTTTAAAAAAATTGAAAAAGGAAAAGAATTTTTTATTTTATTTTGTGGACATGTTATTTTGTTATCAAGTACTAGTTAGGTTCATAATTGGTAAATTAAATTTCCATTAATTTGTTTAGAACTTGTTTGAAGTACTTGGTATATGTTATTACATGTATTTTATGCACTGCACAAATTAGTTTCTTGTGAGTAGAATCTGACCGCATGTTTGAGATTTGGGATGACAGTCATATGCGTGGTAATTTACTTTAAATATAGAATGACATTTAAACTAGTCGACATAAGCTCTTGTATATTCCCATTAAAAGAAGGATTACTATTTAGTTTCAAAGAAATATTTTTGAATTACATAAAATATTGTGAGACAATTTTATACTTTTTTTCATAGCCTATATGATTTGAGTGAATAATCATGTATGTATCTTAATACCTGGTGCCCTATAAGTCATCTGACTTTGGAGTAATTGGCCTAAAGCTCGTTACAAAGATCATGTAGAAAGTTTAATAAAGAAGAATCTGCACATAAGATTTGAAAACTAAAAGAAAAATACACACATGCGCGCACGTGTGTGTGTACTCACAAATAAGGGGAGAAAGAAAAAAATTATACAACTAATTATGAGCTCTTTAATTTATAAAGGTCCTAGCAACACTGGATTTGACTTCATACTTTGAAAGATATATTCATTCACCAGTGATTCTTTTCACGTCATTTCTCATTGATTTTAGATTTTGAGACTTGTTTACATAAGTTTAATGACACTTTTCACACATGAATTGCTTATACAATTTACTCTATATATGTTTAAAATAAGTTAAGCGGGAAAAGTTCACTTTTTTATGAACCATGCATGTATAAGTAAGCAAATAAATCTTCGTAGAGATAACGTTGATAATTTATGAAAATATAAAAAAAAAGTTGGTCTCGAAATTGGAAGATCTTATTCTCCCATTAAATATTTTTGCATTATTATACATATGCATATTTTTTTTACTCTTTCTCCTTGTGTTTGACATAATATTACTTGTGTATTTTTTTTTCATTCGTGATAGGAAGGGGGGAGAGATGTGTATTTATTTCAAGGAGTTGATTATATGAGTCAGGGGGAGAATTTTAAATTTTTTGATTCAAAGATGACTTAGGGGGAGTCATTTGATATATTTCCTTGAATTTTATTATTGATATAGTTTTGTTATTGTTTATATTGATATAAAATTCTATGGTTTATTTCTAAATTTAAAATTCACATGTTATTACATATTTCGGTGTTACATGTGTTTTATTTAGTTATATGAGTTTGGTTATGATAGCTTTCTCTTACTTTCCACATGGTATTGTGGTTTTCATGTGTTTCAGGAAAAATGTTGACAAAGTATTGAACAAAATTTAAGGAAGTTTATTTTTGGGCAGTTTTGGACTTTTTGACTTTGAAATAAATGACTTTACCACGGAATGCCAAATGGGAAGATTGTAAAGTCCAAATTATAAATGGAATTACTAAATTTACAATTGACAATTTCCTTAGTCTCAAGTCTTAGTTGAATTATATTATGAGTTTATCGAGTTGTAATCAAAGTCAAAAAAGGAGTTATTAAGTCATAGTTAAAGACAAAAGAGTTGGAACTTGTAGTATAGTCCTTGAAGGAGTCCAAGATGTCAAAGAAGGTCACATATGATCAAGGGAATACAATTAGAAGTTTAAAGAGTGTCAAAGAGCCGTACAAGTTATGTTCTAAATTCTTAGTCGCAACTTGCACCGCATTTTCACATAAAAACAATTTGGAAATCTAGAAGAATTGTAACTTTTGAGTCAGCTTTCCAACACATTTTGAATCACCTCAATCGGACATCGGAAGAGAAAGTTATGATAAAAATCTATTTTGCTTCAAACACTTGATTTTTCAATCCCTTTTCATCTCAAACACTTTTCCCTATATATATCATATCCTATGAACGTCCAAAAATGTGTTGAATCAAATTTATTCCATGGAGATCAATTATTTGATGATCTAAAACATTCATTGATTCCAAGATTCAACCATCACATATTACTTGATCCATAAATTCTTTCAAATCATATTTTGTTGATCAATCCATATTGTTTCATATAAAACCACATATCAAAATGCACAAAATCATTTAATCAAACACTAAACCACTTAATCCACTGGAGATAAATCAATACCAGGGATCCGGAGCTGTTGCACAAGAAAACATTTAGGAGGACTAAGGTGAGGTACCATGAGTCGGGATCTGGAGTGAGGAGCACGCAGTCCATGAGGGATAGTGTATAAACCAGGAATCGTGATTTGTTTTGAAGGAGCACACCTTTAGTAGGAAGTTCTATGGGATAGAGGGTCTGGACTGTATTGTAAGTTTGCTTCGATTTATATTAGATTATTGATTGGCAAAATGCCCAGAGTTTTTACTTAGTTGGGGTTTCTCAGTGATCACATTTAATGTTTTTTACTGCTTTATTTATTGATTGTAGTATTCAAATTTAGAATAAATTGGTTTATTTGATCTAACAATTTAGAAATAATTAAAAAGTGACTTGTTGTTTTTAATTGTATAATTCCGCACGCTGGGTCTAAATATTCGATAATTTAAAATTTTCAATAACAATTGTGTACTGAGTATTTGATTATGGCTCAATAGGTCTATCGCAAGGTTAAAACTAATTTTTGAAGGTATTTAAATTTTGAAAATAGCTAACTATATTTAAAATGTTACTTATAAATTGTTTTATACTCTCCATTTTAAGTAAATATGTATCAATAATTTCAAAAGTATGAAACTAAATTAAGATATAAGATTTTAAATTAAATATTTACTTTTGGAAAGATAAAAATATCTAGGAACTCATCAAATTGTTTTTCAAGCTTGTACTTCTGTTGCCCCTATGAAAATGGGATGTGATGTACCCTCTGGTAGGAGCGCCGTCTTAGCTTAATTGTGGACTGTCTAAATTCTCATTTGAATTTTATTAGTTGATCTTTTAGTGTCTTCCACTTGCTCGTCTTCAGTAGTTGGCACTTTTTGAGTAGTTGAAACAGTTGTTTTAACAGTAATTTTTGGTAACAACATTCCACTCCTTGCTGTAATTACTTGAACCTTTTTCTCTTTCGACCGATTTTGAAGTCTTCGGGAAAATAGAACTGGAGGTGCATATGACTGTAGTATGACTACTACCTTTGGTCACAGATAGTCTATATGATCACTTTCTAAAACTCTTATGGTCAATACCTACTCCTTTGAATTGGTCTCGGTGTTGCTAGGTAGGGTACCTTGTGGTTTTTTAGAAACAGTTGGAACAAGCTGGCCTATTTGAGTCTCTAGACTGTTGGTGGCTACTGAATGACTCTAAAAGGTTATTTAAACTTTTTCCATGAACTAATCTACCTTCTTCATATACCTATCAATTCTATATATTAATATACCAACATGTCTTCAAATGAAGCTTTCATGTCATGCTACTTAAATCCAGGGGTGGCTGCTGACCACTTTTTTGTTATTGCCCATGAGATGATCGGATGATTACGCTTCTTTGGTTGTATGTATTAGAATACAAATTATTTTGCTGACATTGATAATTTTGCACATAGCTGACTTCCTCTATTGAATATTAAGTCATGTGACATTTCCTATTGTTGTGCACTCCCCATATTCTCACATACAAAACTTTCCTTGCAAAAAACTTTTCAATTTTTTTTATGGACAAGTGATCTATCATCTTTTTTATTTATTTTTTATTTTTTCTATTGAAGTCATATGTGCTAATATTATGGAGAAGACATCTATTTCAAGAATTATCGATAGCTTCTTGTATTAGTTCTTTCGGAAGGCTATAGAGAACTGTTGGCTGCCATCATTTCGAATAGATCAATATTCATTTGATGACCTTAATGTGATGGATCTTGTTGACCCCTAAAAATGTATCAATGATGTGGCCAACAAATCCCAAGGCCTCTCACGTCTACGTAAGCTATATTCCGACACACTTGGACAAACCGTTGATCACACATGGCCTTCTCCAGAAGGGATGAAGTTAGCCTTTCACACTCCAACGGTTGGGTCAGCTAGATGAATAATTTAGGTTTGGGGGAGCTTAGAGCTTGAGCCTCCAGTTAATGAAAATAGGGTCGGTTTAGGAGAAGAACACTAAAAGTGTATGTAGCAAGAATATAGGCCTGAGAGTCTAAACTTACATTACTCTTGAATGACACTAAGTGTAAGCTTTTATACTTGGGTACAATGAATGGAGCCTCTTAGGTGATAATGCAGGTGGCCCCATCCAAACGATTTCCATTTCTTGCCATATACATCAATCAATTCCAACCTTATATGCTAAGACCACTTTTTTATCCATAAAGCCTAGCCTGTACGTTAGATTTGACCAGATAGGCATGCGGTAACGACGGTGGCAGTGAGTTATCTTGTCAATCATTTAATATAGGATCTGTCGAGGATCTTGCCACCACCTCGTCTGGATAGGTTCATGCAATAGGGTCGACCCATTCTCATTTCATGGAGAGAAGAAGGTCACTCATGTTTCGATCAGGTCCCTCTTAGATAATTGGGTCATCCTGCATCATTATGGGGTCACCGAGCTGTCTGCCATGTAGCTTAGTTAATGCCACATAATGTCTCATGTGGCTATTAGTTTCTTCATGCGTAACAACAGTCCCCGAAGTCTAGATATGATTTTTTATATAATGCATGGACTTTCTAGTTTAGAAAGGATAAAGATCCTCTTAATTGAAGCTTGCGATGATGCTCGGGAATAGGGGGTGAGGCTATGGAAGTAGAAAGTTTACTTGTTTATCCATGCATAACAACAGTCCCCGAAGTCCAGTAATGATTATTTATATAATGCATGGACTTTCTAGTTTAGAAAAGAGAAAGATCCTGTTAATTGAAGCTTGCGATGATGCTAGGGAATAAGGGGTGAGGTTTTAGAAGTAGAAAGAGAGCATGTTTGACAGCTGAAACCTTTCATAAGGCTGAAAGGTGTTAGACGAAGCCCTCGAAGAATATGTCGAGCCCCTTTTAGGAGTTGAAGCATGTGATAAGGTTAAAAGGTGTTTGGTGAGGCCCTTAAAGCATATGTCGAGCCCCTTTAGGAGCTGAAGCCTATGATAAGGTTAAAAGTTACTAGGCGAGGCCCTGAAAGCGTATGCCGAGTTGAATCCTGCTAGGTGGTGTGCTCTAATGATTCTTAAGGGCACACTGATTCCCATTAAAAATAGTTGGGTGGTGTCTCAAGCTACATGAACATTTAATGTGCAATGATGATGATATTTAACACCTGGCAGGGCCTACACGAGTTCATGGTGCGTGTTCAGCATGACTTCATCAGGGCCCTTGGTTTGAATTTCTAGCAAGTGCCCTTTGGTATTAACGTGACATATGGGGCTACAAGTGGATGGTCCAGATTAAAGTGGAGGAAGATCCAACGGTGAGGGTTTATTTGTTATGCATATATAAGGTTGAAAACATATCTTTTTTCCCTCTTTCTTCACTTTACGACAGTTCTAAACCTTGAGTGCTAAGAATCTTCTCATTAGTCGTAGTTTTGTTCTTGTTGTTCTCGGTGATCAATTCCGTTCTCTCTCATTTCCAAGCGTTCCGGACTTTGGGTATTAGGGTTTGTGTAAGTGTTCATTACTACCAAGGCATTTTCTTCATTTATTGAGTTAGATGGCTTATTCTTCTAAAAATAATTGTCGGAGGGGTCTTCTAGGGGTAAATATGGCATTAATTTGTGCTGAGTCAGGCATTCCTACAGTGATTCCTGCTGAATGGATCATGGAGGCAATGGGGGCTCTCATAGTGCATGGATGATGCTAGATGGCCCTATTGACTATAGTATTAGATAGGGGGGCCTCATTAATGCCCACGGATATAAAGGAGAGAGAGCTCGAGGGTTTCAGGGAGATGTTTAGAATCCTAGACAACATTAAGCTGTTGGTACCGACCCTTGAGGAAAGAGCCTGCTTTTCTTGGTAAGGGTATGTTGCGGTAAGCGAAGCGATCTTGAGTGAGGGATGAAACTGCCTCTGAATCCTTTCTTTAGATATATCCATAGGCATTATAACCTAGCCCCTACCCAACTAGTACAAATGCATAGAGCCAGTTAGCAGGGGCCTTCCTTCTTTGGAAGGAGGTCACTATTGGCGAAGAATGCCCTCACACGTATTCCAAACCCTTTTCCAACCTCGAGCCTCTAGTGGGGGGAATGATTGTAAGGGGTGGTATTGTATGAATCTCTAAGGCCCACATTCTCCTTTCATCTGGTGGACCCCTACCTCTATCAAGAACTGGAAGTCATCCTAGTCTTGGGTTAGGGGCCGCTGACAAACAATGGAAGGAGACGTGGTCCCAAAGATAACCATACCGACCCATTACCATGAATATAGTGGGTTGAGCTTCATCTTTTTTTGTCAAACGCGAGCATTGTGCAGCTACAGTTGATTGGTTTGAGCTTGAGCCGTTCGAGTAGGCCATCATTCGGCAATATACGAGCTACTTGTGGAGAAGATGAACTTCAAGAATGTCATCAGCAAGCGAAATCTCTTTGTTACGCACCAACTAATGGCTACATAAGGTAAACTATGATGGTTCATTTCTTTTATTGTCAGCCACTTTCTTTTATACCTTTCCTAAACATTCTTTTGCTTGTAGGGCAACATGACAAGAAGGAATATATGAAGCCCAGCTTTCTTCAATTGAGGAGTTTGGGGAAGGCTCAAAAAAACAAAAACCCCTGAGTGCTGGGTCGTCTACATATAAGATCCAGCAGGATGAGCCGGCCTGTCTTTCCAAGACTAACTCGTCACCTTCTCCAGATAAGAAGAGAGATAAGGAAAAAGGGGAGAAAGGAAAAGAAGACGAGGCTTCTTTGGAGAGGCCTCCTAAGAGAAAATTGGTTCTATCGAAAAATGCTAGGCCTCCACCTTCCCCAAAATGCCAAACAACCATTGGCGAGTCACATTGGCTTCCCATTGTTGCTGAACCCATTTCTTCCGTAAAAATTGTTGATGTAGAGGAGGAGGTAATCCTCATGAAAAGGAAGAAAGTAGGGATTCTAGAAGTGCATCTTCTGAAGGAAAAGCCCAAAACGTTTTGGGTGGGAGGGTTGATGAAATAGCCTCCCTGGTGATGAAGATGCTCCCTGCTGATGTCCAAGGGGCTACGAGGGTCCACCATAAGTATTGGACTCATAAATACTCCTCGTATACGGAGACCTATGATGCAATGGATATGGTAGAGGCTGGACTCCCCCTGCAAGCTTGTTCTCAAGGCTTTTTCTTGAACGTACAGATGGAAATGAGGCGACTACATGGTCTCAATAAAGAGTTCCTTTAGTAGGCCACGGTTGCTGAGGCTGTAATGAATAAGGCTAAATCTGAGGCGTTATCAGCCAATGAGGCCATCAAGGCCTCCAAGGTAAGGTAGACAGAGACCGAGTCGAGAATGAAAGCACTTTCCAAACAAAATGACGAGCTGAAAAAGGAAGTTTACCTCTACAAAGCCGAAGTCAATGCCTTGACGAAGCAGGTGGAGAACTCTGACAACTTGCAAAGAATAGCTTCGTCAGCTTTGGAGATGGCCAATAAGGACAAGGGGGAGTTAAAAACCAAGATAGACGAGCTGGTTGCTGAGGTTGCTGATTTGAAACAACAGTTAAGTAAGGCAGGGACGACAGCAGTGAATGAATATGTCATCCATTTCCATGAGACAGCTGAGTATGACGGGCTCGGCATATGTTGGCTGGAAGTTGTATATAACGAAGTGTTTTTGAGGCTTGCCGAGCTGCATCCTCAACTAGATCTGGCTATCTTAAAGGAAGAGTTCTTCCCTGCCGAACTATCCACTCCTACCAACGAAGTCGAAGACTAAGTGGAGGAAGTCGATGTTTCTGAGGAGCCTCAGTAGGGTGACGATGTTGCTTCTTAGGATAGGCCCCCATTTTCTGTAACGTGATATTTTTGTAATGGGCTTTTCCCCCATTCTTTGTGATGAATTCGATTTGATTGTGAATGAATGAATTCTTCCAATTTTCAATTTTAATTAGGAATATGAGTTTCCCAAGCTTAACAAGCTGATCTTAAAAATGATTAATGGGCTCGCTATAGCTGATCTCGATGGATAATAATGATGTGCGAGCCTCGTCATATTTAACCGATGAACTAATCGTTGAACATTAACTACTTATGGAGACAAGGGCTCGTCGTATTTGCACTTTTACAAGTAACAATGTATGAGTTTGTTGTTTTTAACTAATGCATTAAACAACTTATAGATTCGCCATAATCGTTCTTTAATAAACAATCGTAATACGTGCACTTGTCTTTTTAAACCGAGGTGTTGAATAACTTATGGGCTTGCCATAACTGTTTTTTAAGATATTTTATGGGCTCGTCATAACTGAACGCATGAGCTCGCCATGGTATATGTGCTCATCATTTTTAACCAATGGGTTAATCATTAGTGGGCTCGCCATGATTGGATATGATTAAACAATCAAAGCGCATGAGCTCATTACAGAAGTTAATTTATGGGCTCGTCATGAGTATTTTAATTGGAATGTTACATGGGCTCGCCATGATTAGGGTAGCTTATTTAACTGCCGATGGAGACAAGGGCTCATCACAATTATTTTGGTTGGATTGCATGTGGATTTCCCATTTTCTAGTTCTAACAATGTATATGGACTTACCATAGTTATTGTCGTTGATCAAAGGCAGTATGAGCTTGTCATTCTTAACATATGAGCTCGCCATACTTATAAAAAAGGTACATGGATTAGTCATGAGAGGTACATAAGCAATGATCAAGACCTTTACTAATAGTACATCCTTAGATGTTAGGCTAGGAACCTTTCCATCCAAGTTTTCAATTAAGAAGGTTCCTAGCCTAACATCACCTAATATACGGTAGGGGCTTTCCCAGTTTGGACCTAGCGTACCAACGCTAGGCTCTTTAGAAGACATAAAAACCCTTCTAAGCACAAGATCGCCTCTTCTGAATGATTTCTTCTTAACGTACCTTGCGATTTTCCTTTGATAGGAGGCCAAGTTCATTTGCGAAACATTTCTCATTTCTTCAAGAAAATCAAGCTCGTATCGCCTTTCTCATCATTGGATACTTCGTTGAATTGTAGATAGCGAGGTGAAAAGAGGCCCACTTCGATTAGGCTCATGGCTTCGGCCTCGTACACTATAGAGAATGGGGTCTCTTCCATAGCAGTTCGACTGGTGGTGCGAATTGCCCACAACACATGGGGGAGCGTATCCACCCATGTCCCATTCGATGTATCAAACTTCCTATTCAAGAGATGCTTTATAGTCTTATTAACTGTCTCCACTTGGCCATTTGCCTGGGGGTGGTGAGGAGAGGAGAAGTGCTTTTTGATACCCAGTCCGTTACACAGGTCCCTCAGCTTCTTGTTATCGAACTGCCGCCCGTTGACCATAACGATTGAGTGGGAGATTCCGAACCGACATATGATGTTCTTTCATATGAATTTAGAAGTGTTCACTTCAGTTATTTTAGCCAATGATTCTGCTTCGACCCACTTAGTGAAGTAATCAATAGCGACAATCGCATAGTTGGCGCTTCCCTTCCCTTTTGGCATGGGGCCTATTAGATCGACTCCCCATTTGGAAAATGGCAAGGGACTGTATACTACGGTTAACTCCTTGGATGGTTGTCTTTGAATGGTGAAGAAATACTGGCACTTGTCACATTTTCTCACAAACTGTACAGCGTCATTTTTCAAAGTTGGCCAGTAGTACCCTTGCCTTAGCACTTTCTGGGCCCCCTGTGTGGTTGCCACAAATTCTTTCGTGGACTTTCCGTAGGACGTAATTAGCCTTCTTCTCTCCAAGTGCACTGCAAGAGATGGATGAAAAGCCCATTTTGTAGAGTACTTCGTCATAGAGCACATAGTGGGCGGCACTTCGTCCAAGTTTGTGGGCTTCTTCCTTGCTTTCTAGCAAGATGTGATCTTTGAGGTAAGTTATAACAGGTTGCATCCACCGTGGGGTTCCTTCAACCCACATCATCTTTTCTACTTTGGTTGTGAAGGGCCTGGGGAGGTACTCAATTGGTACAATTTTGAGCAATTCCAAGTCTTTGCTGCTGGCTAATTTCAATTCGATATCCGCATGCATGTTCTTGGTTTTTGGGATTTGGGTCAACTCAAACTTTTCAAAGCATGGGATCAGGTCTATAACCTTCCTCAAGTACACTGCCATGCCCTTATCTTTGGCTGCAAAACTACCACTGACCTAGCCTACAACCAGCTGGGAGTCGCTGCAAACTGCCAAGTTCTTGACTTGCATTTCTATGGCCAATCTGAGGCCTACTAGAAAAGCCTTGTACTAAGCTACATTGTTAGAGGTCTTAAAGCCAAACCTCACTGCACAGTTAAGCTTGTGACCCTCGGAGCTCTCCAGTAGTACACCAGCCTCTGATCCCATTTCTCCGACGGATCCGTCAACAAACAATTTTCAGGCCGTGAATTTTGCTATAAAATCTGCCACTGCTTACCCCTTCATCGAGGTTCTTGGTTGATATGAGATGTCAAATTCACTTAATTTCATGGCCCATTTCATCAGCCTCCCTGAAGCATCTGAATTTTGGAGCACTTGCTTGAGGAGGAGGCTCGTCAATACACATATGCTATAGGCCTGAAAGTAGGGCTTTAGCTTCCTAGAAGTGCTCTTTAGGGACAAAGCAAGCTTTTCCATGTCAGTATAATGCATTTCAGCTGGTACAAGGGCCTTGTTTATGTAGTAGACAAATAATTAAGTGCCACTTTCTTCCTGTACCAGCACTGAACTTATAGCTTCGACGCTTATGGCCTGATATAGTAGCAATGCTTATTCCTCCTTGGGCTTCGAGAGAAGGGGGCTTGACCCAAGAGCTTCTTCAGCCCTTGGAACGCCTCTTCATATTCTTCAGTCCACTAGAACCTTTTCCCCCTTTTAAGATTTTGAAGAAATGAAGGCATCTATCAGTACATTTGGAGATGAAGTGGTTTAGTGCTGCAGGCGCCCCGTTAAACATTGCACTTCCTTGGGCTTGCTGGAGGATTTTAAGTTCAGCAGGGCCTTAATTTTCTTAGGGTTTTCTTCAATGCCTCGTGGTTAACCATATAACCTAAGAACTTTCCAAAAACGAAGCCAAAAGCGCATTTCAATGGATTCGGCTTCATCCGGTATTTTCTCAAGATCTTAAAGGTAGCCTTCAAGTGTTCATTGTGGTCTATAGACCTGAGGCTCTTTTCCAGCATGTCATCGATGTATACCTCCATTGTTTTACCTATGAGGTCGAAAAATATTTTGTTGACTAGTCGTTGATAGGTTGTATCAGCATTTTTCAAACAAAACGGCATGACTTTGCAGTAGTAGAGGCCTTTTTCATTGATGAACGAGGTGCTTTCCTCATTTGTTGGGTGCATGGGGATCTGGTTGTAGCATGAGTATGCATCATTGAAACTCAAGAATTCGTGGCCTACAGTAGAATCAACTAGCTGATCGATTCTTGGAAGCGGGAAACTGTCTTTTGGGCAAGCGTGGATGAAGTTGGAGACGTCTATGTAAACTTTCCATTTTCCAATGGCTTTCTTTACCAAGACAGGGTTGGATATCCATTTCGCGTATATTGCCTCTCTGATAAACCCATTAGATATGAGTTTTTGTACCTTCTCTTTCAGGGCTACCTATCTCTCTGGGTTCAGAGCTCTCGTTTTTTTCCTGTGAGGGGGTGAACTTTGGGTCCATATTAAGTCGGTGGCAGCTGACCCTGGGATCAATGCCCACCATGTCCTCGAACTTCTACGCAAATATATCTAAGTTGTTAAGTAGGAAGTCCTTAAGCCTAGTTTTTCTTCTGATTCGAGCTCCTTCCCCATTTGTAACACCTTCGTGGAGTCATGTAAGTTCATAGGGAAAGATTCAAGCTCTTCTACCGGGGTCGCTGTGAGTTTGATTCTGTGACCCTAGAATCAAAATCCACATCAATGACCTCTTCTTCAGGGGCATCTATCATGTTGACGTCTTTCCCTCATATAGGGGTATGACCTTATTCAAGTGCGTCAACCATTTCAACATCCACTAAAACCATATTTATGCTGCGGGGCTCGGATTTCCTTATGGAGCTAAGGTAGCATTCGTTGGATCCATTTGATCCTTCGCACTATGGTAACCCCTTCCTTGGTGGGAAATTTTATACATAAATGATGTATGGATGTTACAGCCTCTTTTAAAGCGGGTCGCCCCAGTACTCTGTGGTAGGCAGATCGATGTTCAACAATAAGGAACTCCATGAAATGATGAGCCTTAAATGGGGGCTCTCCCATTTCCACTGCCAATGTGATCCTCCATTTGGGGATGATGCTATCACCAGTAAAGACATATAAAGGAGGGATCATAGGGGTGAGTTCGTGGTCCACCGTCATTAAGTAAAAGTGCTTTTACTTTCAAAACTCAATGAACATTAAAGAAATTGAATATGTATTGAGAATTGTAATAATCTCTAGAATGTATGGAACGATTCGATGTTTCTTGTTTTAATTGTTTTCAGAACTGAAAAATTATTTCCTAAATATAGTTTTCCACCAATACACCGCGAAAAGTTCCCATTGATTCATGAAAAATCTCACCAGAAATTCAAACCCCAACGATCAGAAAATTGAACTGGGTGATCATCGAGTACAAATCCAGGCGATCGTCCAATATAAAAATTTCTCCTCAAGTTCAAACAAGTGAGGCTGATCTTAAGCCCATGCCAATTTTCTTGATCTTCTTTTGATTATTTTCGGACTTACTTGATACAATCATATGGATGTTTGATCATTCCAAATCACTCATTATTATAACAACAATCCCTCACTTGTTCAACTATGTAATACTCATATATTCAAATTTACAACACTCATATATGAGGATTAGATATCTTTCAATTTGAATCTACCCAGAGTGTAATTCTCACAAAGTATTATGGAAATTCCAAGTAGCATAATAGTTTTGTACCACATATTCCTTGTAATAATACCACTGAAAATAGGCACACAAGTGTCATGTATTCACAAGTTCCTAAAACTCACATAGTGTTAATATGGCTTGGTCTCATTCTATTCGATGAACTTTTAAGAGAAAAACTCCAACTATCTATTAAGATGCACCACCTCAAAGTTTATTTAGATGAAATTCTTCTATTATCTTTATTACTTTTTTAGATACGTCTACTTACTACTGAACTTCATTAAGGGCTTAAACCCAGCCCTCTTTAAATAACAACTAGTATTGTATAATTAAGATAGGGTTGTTGTGGAGATTATAATGCTGAAACTATCCCTTATTGAATGAATTGCCATGCCCTTTGAACCGCATATTATTGTTTTAGTAATGACATGTAAGGTTGTCATCATTCGTGGATCCTTTTAGTTTAAGAGTTTCAATCACATCCTACTCGAAGTAGATATTACTAAATCTATATTAAGAGATTTAGTTAAATATCTAAGAGATTTAATTAAAGGATTTTCTAGATTCTCATTTGACCTAATGTAATTTAGAGAAATTATTCCACCATTGATTAATTTTCTTACATAGTCATGTCTTAGACTCGTATGTCTAGACTTCCCATTGTATGCCTCATTGTATGCTTTTACTAATGTGGCTTGACTATCACATAAAATAGATATCGAAGATGTGTTCTTTGATCCTAAAGGTGTCTCATATAGAAGATCCTTAAGCCACCCAACTTATTTCCCTTGTCTGCTAATGTCATGAATTCAGATTCCATGGTTGAATGTGTTATGTGTGTTTGTTTCTTAGATTTCCAAGAAACTTCACCTTCTCCAAGGTAAACACCCAACTTGAAGTAGATTTACTTTTACCAGTGCTAGATATCTAACTAGTATCAGTAAATCCTTCTAATATAGCTGGAAACTTGGAATATTGTAAACCCAAGTTCTTAATTTTCTATCAAATAACTAAGAACTCTTCCAATGACCTTCCAATGTTCCTCGCTCGGGTTTTCAGTAAACCTTCTAAGTTTACTAATTACAAATGCTATGTTAGATTTTGTGCATTGAATTGCATACATAAGACTCCTTATAGTACTTGCATATTTCAATTGAGCAATAGATCTTCAATCATTCATTATATGTTTAAAACTTGGATCATGAGGGGTACTAAACTCTTTTATGTTCAAATGTTTGAACTTATTAATCACATTTTTTATATAATATGATTGACTCAAATAAAAGCCCCCACTAGTTTTAATAACTTTGATACCCAAAATGGTATCCACTTGTCCAAGATCGTTAATCGAATGTGGAAGATAGAAATTTCTTTGTTTCTTTATTCCATCCATGTTATTACTTGAAACCAACATGTCATCGACATATACACAAATAAATACTACAAAATTATCACATAATTTGGAATACAGGCATTTATCACTTTATGTATGAAACCAAATGAAATAATCGCTAAGTCAATTTCTCCTGGTATTTCTTTGATACTTATTTTAAATCATATAATAATTTTACTAACTTGCACACCTTGCATTCATTTCCAGGTAGAACAAACCCTTTATGTTGTTTCACATAAACCTCCCCATTGAGATTATCGTTTAAAAATGTTGTTTTGATATCCATTTGATGAACATGCAAGTCATGTGTGGATGCTAATGCATATAATATCCTAATTGATATTATTCAGGCTAACGGTTCATATGCATCAAAATATTATATTACTTCCTTTTGTCGATAACCTTTAGCTGGTAATCTAATTTAAAAGGTATTAAGAGAACCATCAACATTTTATTTTCTCCTAAACACCCATTTACAACTAATAAATTTAGAACTCGGTGATAAATTGACAAATTTCCATATATTGTTGACATAATTGAATTAATTTCATCTTTAATCGCATCTTTCTAAAAAAATACTATTACAAGAAGCCATAGCTTCTTTATAATTTTTGGGATCTATTTCCACTTATAGAAAAATGTTCTTACAACATTCTTCTAATCTCTCTTAACTAAGTAAAGTGAAATAAGTTGAGAATCAATTTCATTCATTCCTAAAGTCTTTTCTATTTGAGTTCTTTACGAGGCTCACTAGATTCATCAACATCTTTTGAAGACGGTTCATCTTGTGTTCTACTAGAGCTAGGAATCTCTTTGTGAGTTTCTTTAACTCACGATATGAGGATAGTGAACTCTCGACGAACTCTACGCCATTAGATTCAATTATCATTTTGGTCTTCAAATTTAGTGTTCTATATGATTTTCAATTACTAGTTTATCCAACAAAAGCACATTTGATGCCTCGTAGACCAAAATTGGTTGTTCTAGCATCTGTGTTCTTACAATATGCAGGACACCCACGCATTTTGAAGTATCCAATGTTTGGTTTTCTTCATAAGGAGAAACCTTTGTGAATTTTGAAGGAATTCTATTTAATATTCTACATGCACTCAGCAAAGTTCCATCCCATAAATTAAATGGCAACTTAGTATAAGTTAACAAGTCGTTTATTATTTCAACTAGTGTTCTATTTTTTTCTTTCAACCAAACCACTTTGTTCGGATGTTCTAGATGCAGAACATTGATGTATTGTGCTTTATATTCACAAAATGAGTTAAAATTACTAGAAAATATTCTCCCATTCTATCACTTTTTAGAGTCTTTATTTTCTTATTTAAGTGATTTTCAACTTCATTCTTATAAGTATTAATTATATCAAAGTTTACATGTTTATGTTTCGTTAAATAAATATATGTGTATTTAGAGTGATTATCTATGAAGGTAATAAAAAACTGAATTGCTCCTTTAGTTAACATATTGTTCAGTTCACATATGTCTAAAATATAAGTTTTAAAATATGAGAAATCATATTCATACTTTGATAAGGTTTCTTAATCATTTTAGATTCTATACATGTTGCACTTATAGGCATCCGTCACATCATATGCAATCATATCACATTTTAACATTCT
Organism: Fraxinus cuspidata; assembly: GCA_903798385.1. Lineage (NCBI taxonomy): Eukaryota > Viridiplantae > Streptophyta > Magnoliopsida > Lamiales > Oleaceae > Fraxinus > Fraxinus cuspidata. The sequence continues at coordinate 6,522 of CAIGRP010028814.1, read as the reverse complement.
TTTCAAGGTAGTAGCACCTATATAACCTAATCTAGCATGCCATAATCTAAAGAATCAACCAAGTAAGCAAAATCAACATTATTATTATTAATATTGTCAACAATACACAATTTGACAATTCATTTACTGGAATAGCCATTTTCAATAAATTTACAATTTCAGGATATTAATTTCCAAATTCATAAACACATTTTATGCTCTATTTTTCTCTCCACTAACTAAGTTCCTATTTATATCGAGAACATGTAGTACATTGGTTAGAGTAACAATTTTTTTGGAAGTGAAGATGATATCAATGTTTCCTTTTCCAATCACTTTGGAGCGGCTTTCATTGTTTTAACACCTATATAAGGAATTCTTTTTGAAAAGTAATGTATAAATAAGTTTAAAATTGTGAAGTATTTTCTTTTTTTACAATTTTTTAGGATTCATTATTTTCATCATGGTGTCCTTAATTTTTATTTTATCGTCAAATAACTTTACATTTGTACATAGTATTCATATCCATTAGTCTATGTAAAAAAATGGATGTTAATAAATTATAAGTCATCTTATCTTCAGCATTGCATCTATTTAGTTTTTTTTTATTTTTTTATTTTAGATATTATTAATTTTTTTAATTTATCGGGTTGGGATAGACTGGATTTTAATTCATAACCTGAAATCTTACCCAACCCAACCCAACCTCAAAATTGATTTTCAACACAATCCAACCCAAAAAAACTTAAAAACCAACCCAAGCTGATTGATTTGGGTTAGGTTGGCCAGGTTGAATAGTTTGGGTTGGGTTTTTCCCAGCTCTAAATGAAGTTCACTTTACCCTTTTTCCTGTTTTGTTTTCGATATTGGCATTCTTTTACAAAATATACAGGTTTTCCACACACAAAACAATCTCCATTGGGCTTTTTCTTAGACTTTTTGTAGTCTTAGCTAGAAGTTTTTCTCTTGTTGGATTTGTTGAAAGGCTTGATCTATTCCACGGCATTGGCTTTTAAAGCGTCTTCATAAAGATTTTCACTCTTATCTCATACCCTCGATTCTTACTCAATTCAAAAAAGTTCTTGATTTGTTCCAAAGAGTAATCTTTGAAACTATGAAGAATATTCTTTCAATATCTTTTCAAAGTCCCCGTGAGTTAAACAATGATTGCTCCTACTTGGAAATATTTTGAAAGTTCAATCTTGACTACCTTTAATTTGTTGACAAGAACTTGCAATTCATGTACTTGGAGAAGAATGAGAATATTTTCAAGAAACTTTAAATTGAAATACCTTGATATTAGGAATTTCTTTGTACCTTTTTCATTGGCTTTGTATTTATTCTCTAAAGCATTCCAAATCTCTTTCACCAAAGATGTGTTGGTATAGAGATCATACAATCAATATGATAATGCGTCAAGTATATGACTGAGGCAAATCAAGTCATCATCTTCACGCTTTTGCCTTTTCACTATTACCACATTGCTATCTTCCTTTGTTGGTTCCGAGAGGGTACCAAATCAGGATCAAGTATGTAAAAGATCTTCAACGCCATGAGAAGGAATTTCAACTTATCTTGCCACCAAGTAAAATTAGTTCGAATCGAATCAATTCGACAGAACAAGATTGTGATTTATGAGTTTGATTATCGCCATGGTAGTCTCGTTCTCCATAGATATATCATTTGAGATTGTTGGTTGAATATGAAAATATTCAAAGGAAATGGAGAAGAGAACAAAGATGAAGTATAATCAAGAAGAATAAAAAAACACTTAGTAGAAAGGCTTAAAAATAAAAATCGTTGTCCTCAAACGATATTTGTTCCTTCTAAGATTTAATTGGTGCTTAAATGGACTCTTAGAAAAAGGTTTGTAGGATTGATCAAGCTTTGGTGAAGAAGAAAATCTTAAGCAAAAGTGCTTTTACTTCCAAAACTCAATGAACATTAAAGAAATTGAATGTCTTGAGAATAGTAATAATCTCTAGATTGTATGGAATGATTCATTTTTTTTCTTGTTTAATTGCTTTTAGAAGTGGAAAACAATCTCCTATATATAGTTTTCCCTTAATATACTACGAAAAGGCCCCAACGATTCATGAAAAGTCACCAAAAAATCCAGAAATTCAAACTCCAATGGTCAGAAAATTGAATTGGGTGATCGCCCAGCTCAAAGTTTTTCCTTCGGTTCCAAAAAGTGAGGCTTGGCGATCGTCCAGCCAGGCCAATTTAACCGGTTTTCCATTTTTTCTTCCGATTGTTTTTGTACTTACTTGATACACTCATATGGATGTTTAATCATTCCAAATCACTTATTTTTATATTATTGAACAAAATTACAATATAATTACATATGGAGCTAACCCCGACATTATAGTAACTTTATAGAAATATATTGACATGACAGTTTTTGTTTACATTTAAAAATACATATCTTGTGTATTAACTTTATACTCGTTTGAATGAATATGTTTGTGTAAATTGTATTTGAGAAAGGACGGTTACGCATAAACGACCCGAGGTCCCTAAAATTAGATGATGTTGATAAAGTCCTTCACTCATTAAATATTTTCCTATCATGTTTGTAATTGAGGATCTACCTTCGTCTTACACTTTCCCGAGGAGCAAAATAATGCCTCAACTCCAATCCCAAACCCAACCTTACGAATCATAGAGGATTGGTCTAGTCTAAGCAATCACCGACTCATAGAAAATGTATGTTTAACCTTGTCCACAAAAGTCCAATTCTTTAACAATTAGGATGCTGGCTCAGAAATAGTCCTAAAGAGACATAGCCTCTCAAGCACTTAGGGCGGCTATGACCCATAGCCATATTAATCCTACTAGAAACATGCCACTAAAGTACATTTGCCTCTTTAAACATGTCGCATCGTTCTTGTTAGGTTTTCAACGTAATTGGCAGATCTGTTAACAAAGATTTAATGTGTTGTAAAAGTCAAGGAGTAAGTTGCAAATATTACTAATTGAGTAGTATTAGTTCTAGGGTTTGAGAATGGAAAGAAGGAAAAAATAGCACCGCAATTTCGCTAGACTGTTGCCATGACTTTGCTTGAGCGGCAAAACAGAAATATCGTCGCTAATCTGTAGCCTGGCCTTCGTTCGAGCGACACACTATCGCTTGCCTATCGCCCAGCTTTCGCTTGAGCAACAGGGTCATCTAAAGATTTTTAATTTGTATTTTTAAGGCTTTTTATCCGACCCATTCATTCCTAAACCTAGAGTATAAAAACTAGCACACCTTTGAATGATTTTTTCAAGGTTGAACATTAAGAGACCACGTACTGCTTCTTATCTACTTTATCAAATTCATCCATAGCTTTCAACCTTCGTTGTTTTGATTTGTTCTTGGTATTGAAAACATCACACTCACTTAAACCAAATACCAAACTGCTACTTCCTACACATTTATTAGAGTTCTAAAGATCAAAAGAAGGTGACTGGAGTTCTAGTTGTTGGAAAATGCAAAGTTCTTCATTGATCCATATGAGATAGATGAATTCATAAAGCCGGAAGTTAGTGTAGGAGCACGCAATCGAGGAGGGCTTTGAAAACTACAGTTAGGAGTTGGTATATGAGTGTGCAATCCAGGAGGGCTGTGGAAACTGGAGTCAGGGGGGTCAGAAAGTACTAGTGTTAGTCGTGTTTGACGGATTGTAAGTTTATAATTCGTTTATAGAGGATTGTTGACTAGCAAAGTGCCTGAAGTTTTTACCCATATGGGTTTCTCAGTGATTATTCATGGTGTTTATTTATTGCTTTCATATAACTGCGGCAATTCAACTTAGGAAAATTGACTTGATTGATTAATCATCTAGAGATAATTAATAGTGACTTGTTGCTAGTTATTTATCTTGAACTCCGCATAATCACCTATTCACCCCCAGGTATAATTTGGGTCAAACCTCGTAATCTCAATTGGTATTAGAGCCACATTTCGATTCCTGACCCATAAATTAATCTAGATGAGTCAGTCTTTATCCGTGTCTCCGTATTTTGACAGAAGTAACTATGATTATTCAAAAGTTCGAATGATAGCGTTCCGTTAAACATTGGATAAGCATATTTGGATTAGTGTAAAAACGATTGGACTATACCTTCATCCACTATTGCTGGTGTTGTTACACCTACTGACATTTCTCTTTGAACCAAAGATAAAGTTGATGATTGTAATTGGAATAGTAAAGGGATTCATGCTCTATTTATGGCTGTGTCTACAAATGAGTTTAGAAGAGTATCGATGTGTGAAACTACTAAAGAGGTTTGGGATATCTTAGAGACCACACACTAGGGTATCAAAAATGTTAAGAACTCTAAACTGCAAATGTTAACATCTAGGTTTGAAGAAATTAGAATGAAGGACGATAAATCGTTCGATAAATTCTATGAAAAGCTTAATGATATAGTAAACTCAAGTTTCAACCAAGGTGATAAGATCCCCGAGTCTAAGATAGTTCGAAAAGTCCTTAGATTTGTACCTGAAATGTTTAGACGTAAGAACATTGCTATTGAAGAAAGTTAGGACTTAGATGAACTCGTAGGATCTCTCCAAACCTATGAACTCACAATTTCTCAATCAAAGAAAGTTAACTCCATAGCCATGAACACCATCAGGGAGGAAGAGAGTGAGTCTACTGATTCTAAGACCCTTCTGGATCATGAAATAGCTTATTTCGTGAAAACATTTAAGAAGGTAATGAGGAATACAAGAAAACCTCACGACAGGAAAAATGATGTCCCCAGTAAATTCTCAAAAGACAAGCGTGAAAAGAATAACCCTAGGATTTCTAGTAAGAAAACCCAATCAATTAGATGCCATGAGTGTTAGGATTTTGGTTACTATACGAATCAAAGTCCTAATTTGAAGAAGAATTTGAACAAAGAAAAGGGCAATGCATTAGCAGTGACTTTGAGTGATGATGAATCATATTCAAGTATTCAGAGTGATACCTCTGGTGATGAGGATGAACAAAATTTTATGGTTTTCACGTCTATAGCTAAGATTAAATCTGATAAAGAGAATGAAATAGTGGAGAATGATGAACAAAGTAAGAAATCTAAGGATGAGACTTATATTCATGAATTTTATCGATAGCTGTTTGAGAAGACTCTTAAAATTAAGAAGGTCAATAAAGAGGTGCTAAAAAGGTTAATGAACTTGAAAGAGAGAGAGAGAGGGAGGGAAACTCTTAGGTGACCTTCAGGATTCTACCAAAAATTTGAGTGAGTCGAAACTGGTAAATGAGAATTTAGAAACTAAAGTTAAATCCTTAACTAGTGATCTAGAAAGATGTAATATTAAATTTCATTCCTTCATGAGTTGTACTCGGAAACTCGATAATCTATTAGGGATGAACAAGCCTGCTGGAAATAGCCACGGTCTAGGATACGTTCAAAATGATAATACTAATGCTAGTACTTCTAAGACCATGTTCGTCCCAACTTCACAAAATTAGGAATGTAGCTAATCTTGAACCTAAGGGCAATGTTGTTTTAGAATCGAGACCTACTAGACAACGTATGACCAATCGTCATATAAATCGACAACAACCTTCGAGTAGGTTTGAACCTATGTTTATTCCCACCTATCACCATTGTGGTGCACTGGGACACACAAGACTTAGTTGTTGTAAACTTGTGACTAGAAGTAAAAGTCGCGATATCTCGAGCAATGTTAACTTCCTTGGCAATCAGGTTAGCCACTTAACTGAGATAATGACTTAGTTAACTAGAATCACTTCTACTTCTAAGAAGGTTAGGGTTAAGAAGAGTGACCTGAAAGGTCGTGAGACCGATCATGCTCTTAAAGGTAAGAGTATCCATGTACCTCTTTGATTAGGTACATCGGTGCATGCTCGTGCTTTAGCATTGTGTTACATTAATTTATGCGTGCATCATATTTGTTTATTTGTTCTAGGTAGAAAACTCATTTTTATTTATTTATTTACTTTTGCTATTTTTTTCATTCATGCTTTAAAATAAGAAAAAAATGGAAACTTGGAAAATAAATATGCGGGAAAGTGTTCTTTTATAGTATAATATATAATACACTTGATTTTGTTTGTTGTGATAAAAAATGAGTTTTATTAATGAACTATAACTTAGTTTCCATTGGTAACTTAGGTTATTTATGGAGTACTTAGTATATGTGTCTTCATGTACCATTTGCACTACACACATTATGATATTGTTAGTGGAACTCTACCACGTGTGCCAGATTTGGGATGGCAATCACATGTTAGTAAGATGAATTTGAACATGAATTAACCTTGTTTATTAGACCTAAGCTCAAATTTATCCCACGTAATACAAAGCTCAATATCTTATGTTCTTTTTCAGAGCCTATTTGACTCAATCAATTAAGTCTGGGTTTCTCATAAACTGGTGCCTATGGTCAATTGACTTGGAATAACTGGTCTAAAGCTCGCTAAAGAGGTCATTTTAGTCACTTAATGAAGATGAGCATGCACTTAAGATGTGAAAAATAATAATGAGCTTAAAATATTGAAAGTTGTGAAAATAAATTAT